>JAUMTS010113332.1:0-16121 GCA_032273385.1 Ophiopholis aculeata | reverse complement strand
AAAATTATGTGATAAAATCACTGTATTTGGTTTTCTAAGTAGAAACATCCATCTGTGTTAACAACATTTTCAGAAGATTTGCAAATACAATTTTGAAATGTTAAAAACCATAGCAGTTTTAGCTTTTTTTTTATTTTGGTTTTTGTAGTTAATAACATCATTGTTATCAACATAACGTGTGCACATCAAATTTGGAAATTTAAAAAAAAACATAACGTTTTTATTTATTTTTCTTTGGACTTGATTTATGCATGTCATTTACATGCTTGACAATCTGAATCTGAGTCTTCGTTTGTGTATCACAATACGCGCATGAATACGGCGTATCACCTGTGTGAGTGCGCATATGCGCCACCGCATCACACTCGAGCACCGATCCACGTCCACACACTTCACACTTGTACATATCGGAGCCAGGACTACGGCGTAGCACTCTATTAATCTCGTCTTCGCTGGGATTAAAGGCATAGTCTTGTCCCATGGTTGGTTTGCCGTCATCCACTGGAACAGACCCTTGCTGCTCTTTGTGTGCCATATTGATGTGTTTCTGCATCAGGAAACCATACGCAGTCCGGAATTCGCAGTACCTACAATGGTACGGTTTATCCCCTGTATGGGTTCGGATGTGAATACGTAGATTCCCCTCAGTGGTGAATGGTCGGTTGCAGTACGAACACAAAAAGGCACTTTTATCATCCGCACGCTTGAACACAAGATCCTTTTCCTCATCGCTTGGACTAAACTTAAAGTGCACAGATTCTCCAGTTTTGGAGTGGTGCGCGTCACCATCAGATAAATTGGATTTAGGTTCTTCACCAATTTTATGTTGTTTCCATAAATGCCTTCTGACTGTGGCAAAGTGGGTTGATGTAAATTCACAATAATGGCATGTATATGGCTTGAATCCAGTATGTATTCTGATATGAACACGAACCACTGATTTGATGCGGTGCCTGTAAGTACAGTGTGGACATTTATACATGGATGAGTTCTCCTCTGAGATAACGTTCATCGTATCTTCATCGCAAGGGTCATAGGTATAGTGAAGTTTTGATCCATGACCTTTGGAAGTGCTGTATTTGGACGGAATGGGTGAAGACATAGTTTGGTCTGATTTGCTGGCAGCATATTTTGGGACAGGTTTTTCAGATGGCTTTGGTCCCATCTCTGTTTGTTTTCCTGGACTGGTTAGCCTTGAGAAGAGCAATTTTGGTTGGTAGTCACATGGGGGATCATCCTCGAAAGTGTACTCATCTACTTCTGGTACATCAGTGACTTTGCGTGATGTTTTACTGGACTTCTTTGGGACTGATTCTGGTTTCATTGGTACTTTTGACATTTTTGGGACCGATTCTGGTTTTGTTGATACTTTTGACATTTTTGGGACTGATTCTGGTTTCATCGGTTCTTTTGACATTTTTGGGACCGATTCTGGTTTCATTGGTACTTTGGATTTTTTTGGGACCGATTCTAGTTTCATTGTCTTGTCTCCCTTCATATCTGCCTTAATCATACTCTCTAATCTGCTCACTTTGTCATCTGCTGAAGGTAACTGGGCTTCCAACTGTTCAATACAACAAGCTTCATTACTCTCACTTTGTTTATCATCAACAATCATACCTTCACTGTTCTTCTCCGCATCAATATCCATCTTCTCTTCATCACCACCCGTATCTTTCACATTTGAATTACCCTGTTTTTTAATAGTCAAATTCTCTGCTTCCTGCTGTCCAAATTTGCCTGTGCTTCCAGTAGACTTTGACGCATGCTGCTCTTCATCACCAGTTTGGTTATCGTCCACATCAGTAAGCAACTCCTCAAGAATATCCTCTATAGGTTTTCTAGCTACTTCAATCTCACTTTCAATGTCTTCACTAAACATTGGTTCTTGACTGTCCAATTTCGCCAGTTTGTCTGTGTGAACAACAGATTGGGACTCATCATCATTTGTGCTCCTTCTTGGAATCGACAAATCTTGTGCACTGGTATAAGCATGTGCACTTGTTTGGCTGTCTGGTTTTAACAGCTCACTAGAAGTCTTGTCTTCTTTTTCAGCTTCTTCCAATTTAGACGACTTATCATCGTTCTCTTGTCTGTTTATGCTCACATTATTCATGTTCACATCTTCTTTACCTAAATTCTCATCACTAAGTTTCACATTTTTGCCAATCACCAACTTCTCAGGTTCTCCTTCCGAAACAGTGACGTTGCTAGAAACGGTAGTGTTGCTAGACTCTATTGCAGATAATAAAACATTGGTGTTTTCAATAAAATCAGCAATCTTCTCAATCTTATCATCCATAGATATGGAAGCTTTATTCGCCTCTTCAGTAGTTTCTTTAGAAGATCCAGGAGCCTTGTTAAACTTGGTGGTCATATCTTCAAACGATTCTGTTACATCACTAGTTTCTGCACTGGTCTGTTTTGTGGTACTTAAAGATGCATTCACAGTTGCTACTTCGGTCCCCTTTACAACTCCTGACACCTCATCAATGTTTGAAGTGCCCTTTTCAAAGGATCCTGAAATCTCATTAGATATTGCAGAAATATCTTTGGCTGGTTTTGAAGCCTTACTGTTCTTTAGAGCAAAGGTGTCAACATCACAAACCTCTGTTGTAGACATGGTAGCTTGATTGGCTTTGCTAATGGATGATGCTTTAACCTCTGCCGCATGCATCTTATCAATATGTTTCCTCATACCATCTTGCTGTTTTGTAGTCTTACCACAAAGTCTACACTTATACGGTCTATCACCGGTGTGTCCACGGGAATGTCGTTTCACATCAGCTGTTCGGAGAAATTCACTTGGGCAAAATGGACATGCAAACATCCCATTTTTGACTCTCTGGATGACAAGATGTTTCTCTTTCTTGCTAATGGATAATGAGTAGAATTCACCTATTCTGCTAGAATCAGACATTTTCATAGGTTCTCCAAGAACATTTCCAGCAAGATCATCCTTCTTGTTGCTCTGCATGATTTCTGAAGAAGCCGCTTTGTTGGTCTTCTGCAGGATTTCTGAAGAAGCTGCTGTGTTGGTCTTCTGCAGGATTTCTAAAGAAGCCGCTTTGTTGGTCTTTTGCAGGATTTCGGAAGAAGCTGCTTTGTTAGTCTTCTTATAACCTAACACCACCTTCAGCTTATTTTTCTTCTTCAGCTTCTTGTTTCTGGTTACCTTTTGATCCTTACCACCGTTCAAACCGGCTCCTTGAGATTCTTCTTCAGGGTGTGGCACAAATTTACTGAATGCATCTTCTCTATGATACATCTGTATATGTCGGATAATAGCGCTTCTTTTTGCCTTCTTATGTGTGCAGAGCTTACATCTGTATGGAAGATCACCAGTATGAGAGCAAATGTGCTCCATCAACCCCCTTCGAGGGATGGCAGCCTCGCACTGTGGACAGGCCATGAGACCTGTCTTTGGGTCTTTCTTGAATTGCTGAGTTTGGATTCCCTCTGGTTCTACAAAGGAGAAGCAGTTATAGACATTGAATGAACCTGGATTTGCAACATCACTTGAGCTGGCCACTGACTTCTTAATAGCATCAATAGATGCCATGGTGCTATCCACAGCTGAGGCTACAGTGGGGCTATCCACAGGTGAGTTTTGGATAACGGAGTTGTTGCCATTGGAGTTGTTAGTATTTGAGTTGCTCTCTAGAGGTAAGTTGGCACTATTTTGCAAATCAGCTTTAATGACATCCTGGTGAGCTTTGTTCAAGTGAGTTTTCATTGAGGTAAGTTGTACTGACTTGTAATCACACAAGTTGCAGATAAAGGGTTTCTCTCCTGTGTGTAGTCTGACATGGTTGTATGTGCTCCACATATGGCTCAAAGTCATGCTACAGTACGGACATTTGGTACGATGCGTAACAGGATCTCTTTCAAACTTCAAAGATTTCTCAATTGGTCCAATCTCTATTCTGTAATATTTTTCCAGGCTGTCTTGTTTAGACCTAACAATTTTCTTTTTCATTTTGTTATATCCCGATACCAAAATTGCATCAAGTCCAGGTTCAATTTGCGGTTCCATGTTTGTCATTTTTGGTTGAGTACCTGCTTCTGCATCCAGTTTTGACATTTTGGCTTTCTTCATTTTCTTGCCTTTTTTACGTTTTAACTTCCTCTTTTGACGTTTCAAGTCGGAATCCATCGCTGCTTCACTGGAACTCTCTTTTTTCTTATCAATTGGTCCAACAGCATCATTAATTTCAGCATTTTGTGAAATTGATAAGTTTGCTTGCTGATCAGAAGGATTCTTCTTTGGTGGACTTGATATGCTTGCCTGCGCAACAGAAGGATTCTTCTTTGGTGTACCTAATAAGCTTGCCTGCTCGATCAAAGAATTCTTCTTTTGCCTATATACTGATAAATCCAAAGCACCACTTGTGCTAGCCTCATTTTGATTTTGAGCTTGTACTTTGTTAGCTGAACTTCTCGTAGGTCTTCGAAGTTGCTCAGTACTGGGTTCAGTTTTTTCCATTGCTACTTTCAAGAACTCTTGAGTTAAGTTTGCTACACCTAACTTAGGAATCGGAATCTGAGCAAACCTCTTTAGTCCACTTATTCCATCTGATCTCAAAACTAAATCAGCACCTGAGTTACCCTTGACACTTGGAGACTTTGCCTTCTCTTTAAGATCTTTTTTCTCAGGCTGCTTAGCTGCAGCAAGAATCTGCTGAGAACGTTGCAAATCTACAGGGGATTCTTCTTCTTCTGCCATCTTTAACTTCTTCGACACCTTCTTGTAGTTAGTCTTCATAGGACTGGTTGACCCAAGTTTTTTCACTCGATTTCCAAGCTTCAAGACTACAACATTTGGAGACTCCTCCTCTTCTGAAACAGCGGCACCTTTTCGAGTTTTTCTCTTTCTGCCCTTCTTTGTTTCTTTTGGAGTGATACCCAGAAATTCAGGATGATAGTTTTTGATGTGCATGATAATGGAACAGTGTTGAACAGTTTTGACATCACAGAGCTTACACTCATATGGTTTTTCCCCCGTATGTAGCCTCATGTGAATCTTGGTCGTCTGCAGCAACCTTGACGACTTGTCACAATACGGACACAAATAGTAACCTGTCGTTTTATCTCGTTGAATATTGCGTGCCAAAGTCCTCTCCGCATTGCCAATGATGCGTGTAAAATAATTAGTGATGCAAGTTTCATCTACTTTATCATTGGGTAAATCTTCGACTTTGTCTGTCATAGAGGAACATTCTGAAGCTGGTTGGTCAGAGCTGGCAATGGACTCAACCATGTTCCCATACTTTGTTAGTGTCAAGGCAAATGGCAAAGAAAGTTGTGAAGACATATCTGCTGGTTCTACAGTTCCTGGAACAGAAGCACCGCCATCTTCCTCTGGAATACTTGCAGGTTGATCCCCATCTTTCCTACTGGTATCACCACTTGCATCCTCATTTTGATTATTCATCACTTCGGAACTAAGCCTCCTAGTGGATCTTCTTCTCTTGTTTCTCTTGGGTGATGCAGTAGAAGATACTAGATCATTATATTCACTTGGTCCTGGTGGTTCTGTGACATCTGCCGCCATATTGACTGCATCTTTGTTCCGTTTACCTACTATGCTTTTCAACCTAGCATAATTGTGATCAGTAGGACTTAGTTCTGGATTGGGTTCTTTGTCAGCCACTAATCCTTTCATAGAACTCTCCTTGAGGTCTATTACAAGCCTTCCTTCTTCATCGGAATCCTCTTTACTCAGAACATCATGTGTAGGTCCACTTGTTTGGTTTAGATCTTCAGTTGAGGTTTTGACATCACCAGGCTTGATTGTACCTAGTTTCTCAGCATCTTCGTCTGATAATGGAGTTTTCCTCTTTCGAAGAGTCATGTGCTTTTGAACATTCATTGTTGCAATTATTTTAATCTCATTTTTACTGGATCTTTCACTGTCTGTCATTCCTGGTAATTTCTCTAAATTTACTCTGTCACTCTGGAGATCTTTATTGACTGTTTCCAACCCTTCCTCTAGTGTAGCTTTTGGTTCTCGAAGACTCATGTACTTTGGCCCATTGGTTGTTGCAATTTTGCGAGGCTCATTCCTCCTGGCTCTGTCACTGTCTGCTATTTCTTGTGATTTCTCTTGATTTATTCTATCACCCTGGAGATCTCCATCTTTCCCAACTGTTTCTGCCATTTCCTCTTGTATAGCTGTTGGTTCTCCGCTTATATCTGCAGAATATTTCTCACTGTTCACAGCTGCTTGGTTTGAATTACTTGCATCCTGTGTCTTTGGCTGGACAACAGGTGGAATGTCAAGTGATGGAGAACTAGGTCCAGCAATAAGCACAGCAACGGAAGGGGCATTTCCTGGAGATACAGATGAAGCAGCAGATGGACCTTGACGAAGAGCTTCAGGTTGAGCAGTAGATGGAGCAATAGGAGATTCAACAGCAACAGAATCATGCGGAGCAACTGGTGGCGCATCCAGTGGAGCATTAGGTGGAGCAACAATTGGTGCAAGAGCAACTAGTGGACTAGCAGATGGTACAATTGGTCGGGCTACAGGTGTAGAAACAATTGGAGCACCAAATGGAGCAGCAGTCATAGCAACAGTTGAAGCAGATGCCTTGACAATTGATGGAGAAACTGGTGGAGACCCAACTGGAGCAGCTGGCAGGGCAGCTCCTTGAGAATTTGCTGGATTCACATACAGCACAGCTTCTGGATGGGAGCCACCAATGTGGGACATCATGTCACTCTGATTATCTGTTGTATGACCACACTTATTACACACAAATGACTTGTTGGCCGATTTCTCTTGTTGACCTATTACAACTAAATTCTGCATTTTGTCCACTGAGAAAAGGGTTGTGTTAGTTTTAGCAGCACCTGTCATGTTTCCATCAAAGGCCTCTTGTGACTTTGGTTGTTGGCTCAATGCAGCAGCATTTTTGTTGGCAGGAAGTTTTAGATTTTGTGAATCAAATTCCAGTGGTAAGCTTGCTGATTTTGGCTGACTGATGGTCAACTTGTCTTGATCTTTCTCAGGATCAATACCTCGAAGGTCGACCATATGGTATCGCCTCAAATGCACAAGAATCTGTTGGTAGCCTACAATTTTATGAAGACACAAGTCACATGTATAGCAAATTAGATGATTTTCAGCTACGGAGTACGATACAAATTGAGAAATGCACGCCCGGACTTGCTTCACTTCTGCCTCTGTCTCTGTATCAGAACCTTCAGCATCTTTGGATGGGACCAAGTCACATTGATAACCGGTAATTCCTTTTCTGGCTGCCTTGATAACTTTCCGCTTATGTTTCTCTACAACATGCTGTATCATTTTGCTCTCTTTGAATTCTTGGTTATGACAAATATTGCATTGGTAGGGTTTTTCCCCTGTGTGTAATCTCACATGTCTCTTAGTAGCTTCTAAAGATTCAAACAAATTGTGACAGAATGGACAGATTAACTTGTCGCTAGATGAATCTCTTTCATAACTCAGGTTCCTCTCTACCATACCTATAGTGAATGTGATCAATGATCTGGCAGCATCTCGAGTAAATGTCTTGTGTTGAGCTAAGTAACTTTCAAGCATGTTCACATCTTCTTTGCTGGGGAGAAAACAGTAAGGTTTCTGCAATGATGGAAGATTTGCAGTGGCACTAGAACTTTGGTCTGGTTGATCAGGCACATGACAAGTTAAAGACTGTGGTGCATCATGTCTTGTCTGTGGAACATCACTAGTTACTGATTGTGGTGCATCATGGGATGTCTGTGGCAAATCACTAGCTACAGATTGTGGTGCATCATGGGATGTCTGTGGCACATCACTTACACCAAGCCATTCTGATTGGACCTTGATAGCATCATCTGCTCCTGTAGTATCACTTGATGTGCGTACAACCTTATCTGGAGTGTTACTTTTTACTTCACCATGATCTTGCTTATCTTGATCTTTGTCCATTTTCTGAGACTCTTCAGATGTCCTAGGAATACATTCAGGCAAATCTGTATCCATACTTTCTTGTTCTTCGCCATCCAAAGAACCCCTTTCTATACTGTCTTGTCCAGATGCAGCAGATTTGGTAAAGTTTTTAACTTCTTCCTTAGAATGGTGATGGCTGACATGATATTTTATTGCGCTATGTTGTACTGCTTCATGAGGACAGAGTTTACATCGATAAGGTTTCTCCCCGGTGTGTAATCTCACATGAACCAGATAGCCATACTTTGTGGTGGTACCTTGTGCACAATAACAACAGAGGAACTGTCCTGTAATGGCATCCCGTTCCAGCTGGTTCAACTGTCCCTGAAGACGGCCTTCCATTTTACCACAGTTAAAGGTGTATGTGCCATAATCCTTTGTTCCATCGTCATGTTTAGATTTGATAGTAGTGTGGTCTACAGATTCATCTTCGTCAAGTTTGCTCTGGGCATCAACATCATCTACAATAGTTGCAGCTTCTTTTTCTGCCACCATTTCAGGTAATTCACAAGGTGGATCATCAGTATTCTTCCCATGCAGGTCATCGGATGCCTTTGAAGTACTCGCTCCATCTTCAGCAAGACAGCTTTCAGTAGCTAGATCTCCAGAAGTAGCACTGGGTTCCTGATCTCCAGATGCGGCACTGTGTCCCTTTTGAAGATGGTATCTCATTGATGATTGCTGTCTACATTTGTAATCGCACACCTTACAATAGAAGGGTGTCTCCATAGTATGGGTGCGTATATGAGCTTTCAGTGGTCCTATTTGATTGAACTTATTTTTGTGACAGTAAGGACAACTGTAATCTGTAACAGAATCTTTAATAAAAGTCAGACCCTTCTCTATATCACCTGGAAAATACTCCCACAGCTTTCCGTCATCTTTTGGAGATGGAGGTGGCGATGGCGCTCTTTCGGTTCTGATTTTCTCTTGTGTTAATTCTAGTGTCTTTTTATCTTGATCAGGGGATGGTCTCTGTAAATTGTCAATAACATCCATGTTAGATATGTTGTCAGGAATCTGCTTTTCTTTTGAGGAGTGGGGTAGCTGAGTTTCTTCGGAGGAGTCAGATATCTTTGGTTCTATGAAGTCAGGTGTCTCTGTTTCTTTGCAGGAGTTTGCCATCTTTGCTTCTTTTGAGTCAGATGTCTCTGTTTCTGGCATTTTTGTTTCTTTGGAGATGTCAGGTGTCTCTATTTCTTTGCAGGAGTCTGGCATCTTTGCTTCTTTGGAGATGTCTGGTGTATTTGAATCTTTAGCGGCAGGAATGTATGTTTTCTTATTGTTAAGTGTGATCTCAGTAAGTTTGTGATAGTTCCTAACATGGTGCACAATAGTAGATTGCTGACCCGCTCTGTACATGCACAAATTACATCTGTAAGGTTTTTCACCAGAATGGGATCTAAGATGAGATAAAAGCTTTCCTTTCTCCCGAAAATGATCTTTTGGGCAAAGAGGGCACTTGAAACTACCATAGATGACATGGCGTCTGATGTCTCGATATTGTTGTTCGACGGGACCTGGTTCGTACTCATATAGCCCAGTCCATTTAGCATTCCATTGCTTCTTCCCTGGTGAGACATCGTAAGTGGATGTATGAGCTTGTTGGGCAAAAGGAGATGAAGATACTTCTTGCCTTCCAGCTGCTTCCATGTTCTTTTCAACACTTGGAGCAGATATTTCTGGTACAAACTCATCTTCCTCTGGCAAAAGTTCTGGGTCCTGATACTCTCGATCACATTCTGCTACAAATGCAGCAATTTTCTCCACATCAGCATGTTTTTTGAGCAAATGAAATCGGACAGATCCCCATTGAGTACCTTTGTAGTCGCATAAGTTACATGAGTAAGGCCTCTCCCCTGTATGGGTTCTGATGTGACGTTTGGTGTTAAAGCTATGTAACATAATTTTGTTGCAAAATGGGCATTTGCAATGTCCATTGATTTCTGTTTTGAGGTGAAGGTTTTTCTCAACTTCACCCGGTTGGAACTTGAAGAATTCTTGAAGCATTTTTGGACTTTCAGGTCTTCCTTTTTCTTCCATATGTTGCTCATCTCCATCTGGTTTCCTCTTCTCGTGCAATTCTTCCATTTCTTTGTCAATTTCGTCAGGTTCTTGATTGGTCTTTGCCAAAGCCGCCACATTACCGGTATCTTGTTTGTGCATCCTGATCTTCTTCACTTCAGCTAAACTTGCTTTGGAAATCTTAGAAAACCCTCTCCTTGTTCGACAGTCATCCTTGTGCTGAGCTTGAAGATGCTTCATGATGGAGGAGATATTTCTTGCATTATGATAGCACAGTTTGCAATAGTATGGTTTCTCATGTGTATGGATTCTGCTGTGTTGTTTGGTTGCATTGCGACCAGAGAATGTCTTTTTGCAGTACGGGCAGAGAAAACGACCGGTTCCTTTGTCTTGTTCAATATGCAGCTTTTCTTCTTTCGGACCTCTTACAAATATAATCTGCTTGTAGAAACTGAGATTCTTTTTGCGAATTCCTTTCATGTTAAATGGCTTTGCTGATCCAAACATGTCTGCTACAGGTATTGCATTTGTCAGATCCATTTCGGCATCGAGCATCTCTGCAAAATTTTCATTCATGTCAACATCGGTGGTTGAATCTTCAAAATTTGAATCAAGATTATCGTCTGCTGAAGTTGGAAGATCTTCAAGCTCACTGCTCTCCATATTTGCTTCTGATTCATCACAAATGAGGGAAGGCGCTTTGGTAAGTCTACGCTTTTTTTCCATAATGTCTACTACTTGATCCATATGACGTTCTTGAATGTGAGTCAGTATTTTGGATCTAAGTGCTTCTTTGATGTCACACAGATCACAGCAAAATGGTTCCTCACCTGTATGTTCTTGCTGATGCGAAATAGCCGCAGCTTTACCACGAGGGCGTTCTTTACAGTAACTACATCTGTAACCACCTCTTGGCTCAGTGTCAAAGTTAGTAGACTGTTCGATTGGTCCTGCTCTGTAAGTGTACAAAGTGTTGGCCGTGTCGATGATGTCGTTTTGTTTACTTATTTGTACAGTCAGTCTCTCCCCCGAGACAATACTTTGCTGGCTTTCAATCTGCCATCTGTCAGGTATTCCATCATTCTGCTCTACTAATGTATCAGTGGATGAGATGTTTGGACTGATTTCTGTGCTTGCATTCCCTTTCCACTGGTGTGGTATCCATTCAAGAATGCTTGCTTGTCCAAACACCGCTCCACGGCCTGATTTGGGAGAACTTCTAGTAGGGACAGGCTTTGGTTTGGTTGCATTAAACTCACTCAACTGCTGACCATTGCTATGCTTGATAGCCATATGTGCTTGAATTACGGACTCATAATTGGATTTGAAGTTGCACTGAGGGCATATGTAGATCTTCTCTCGACTCCCAGGGAGCATTATCACCTTAAATGTCATAGCTCCATCATCTTTAGGTGCATCTTTAGATGGTGATAGACCTGTTTTGGATGGTTGTGCTGACTTTTCACTTTCAGATTCTGTAAAATCATAAATGTAGTCCTTTTCTAGAGTCTTTTGAGGCTTGATCTGTCGTCCACGGGAAGATCTCCTGCGAGAAGTGTCATCGGTAGTGGTATTGTCATCGTGCTGCATCTCCATGTTTTGGATGGCTCCTCCAAGACTTGATCTAGAAACATTTTGACCTGCTCCTGCTTCAGGACTGTTATCACTAGTCATGTGCAAGTCAAGGATGTCACTTTCAGGTTCCGTCTCCATATCCTGATCTTCATCATGACCAAAATCCTCAAATTGAGCATTGCTTCCAAAATGCGCCTGGAGCTCAACTCTATGAAGGTCTTGTAGATGGCTGATAAGCTGTCCCAATATTCCAGTCTTGAAGGGGCACAATAGACAATGAAACGGCGTTAGCTGTGTATGAGAGAGAGCATGGTTTCGAATCACAGACGGATCATTTGATGACCTCTCACAAGCATAGCACTTCCAGATATCCTTACCTACCCGAATCGGTGCGTATTTCTTGTCAACGGGCAGTGCTTTGAAGAAACTACTGTAGTACATTGCATTTCTTGGCAGATTTCCCAGTCTTGGTACTGTGGAAGGTACTTTCTGTAACATATTGGACGCACCAGGCTTAGGATTTTCCAGCTGTTCCAATACAGTACCTCGACCTTTACCCTTGTTCTTGATAATAGGAGCTTTAATTGGACGATTCTTAGAATGAAACTTGCGCAGATGCTGATAGATCATGTAGCTATAACCAGCCGTGAAGTTACAGTAGCAGCACTTGTATGGTCTAGCTTTGGTATGTTTACGAATATGGCACATAGTGCGGCTTTTACTTCCATATACCGCATCACACTCTGTACATTTCCAACCATCTGGGGTTTCCTTTAGAAGAGCATCGTCCGTCTTTTTGGGAGCATAGACAAAATCTACATTCTTGACTGTCCCTACTTCTCTGCCCTTTGTCTTGTCAGCTAAGGACTTCTTGGGTGTTACCTTCTTGGGGGTTACCCTCTTCGGGCTAGCTTTCTTCACTTTTGCTGAGGAAGTACTGCTTAGATCCAAGACTTGTTCTTGTTCTGGTTGGTCCTGCTTAGATAGTGTATCAGTAGTCTTGCTGCTATTCTCAGCCTGTAGTACATCAATATGGTTAGTTTTAATATGATTCAGGATACATGCTACCTGTCTTCCTTTGTAGTCGCACAGAATACACTTAAATGGAAGGATCTTCAGATGAATAAGTACATGGTTGTATAGTATCTTCTTCTGGCTAAACATGTGTTTGCAAACGGTGCACAGAAATATCCCATTGTGTTGCTCCATGTGTTTGAACGCTTCGGGAACATTATCACATGTGTAGTATTTACGACAGACTAGATGTCCTATGTCTACGTCTGTTTTATCTTTGGTACCAGTGGCTGATACATTCTTATGTACGGCCCTCATGTGTTTTTTCAGGTGCCATAGAGACCAATACCTATGACCACAGACTTTGCATGCTGGTCTGTCTCTTTCACCAGCCTCTGTCATATCACTTGTACTGTTATTATCATTGGTACTGTTAGCTTCAAGATTTTTCAGTCTTTCATGTTGAATTCTACACTTTTTCTTCAAAGTCAGATGTAATTCTAGATTACTCTCTAGCTTGAATGTCTTCTGGCATGCTCTACAAGAAATTATCGCATCTGTCAAATTCCGCAAAGATTTTCTCAATCCATGGTGCTTCCACTTCTTCACTTTTGGTTTCACATACGGCTGGAGTCTTCTGTGTCCCCATCTGATGTGGACTCCAAGCTTCAAACCATCCTGGAAGCTCTTTCCACACTGTTTACAGATGTAGCCTTTAGGAGACCATGACTGCGGAGTCACACCCTGTTGGATTGGCCCAGAAGAATCAGATGTTCCTTGGGCAGCTTCCAGAGATTTGGCCTTCATGAAACTGAATCTGTAGCCACCTTTCTTGACTGAGCTGGGATCTTTGGCAACCATGACAGCTCTACATGTTGGATTGCACTGCAGATGTCTGGATAAATTCCTACTGAACTCAAAGGATTTATCACAACCTTCGCAGTGACGACCCTTCTTAGACTCTGGAGTTGATCTTCCAGATGATGGTCTAGAGTCAGCGTCCCAAACTCCTGTCCATGAATTACCTGACATGTTTAGGTAGGATTCATTGTTCTGCATTGGTGCGCCCATATCTGCATGACGATGACTCGTTATCTGATCAGCGATTGAATACATATAGTTAAAACCCTGGACATCTGTATCTTTACCATGGCAGTGGTGACTATTCCTGGCATCTGGGGATGAAAACTTCACTTTGCAGGATGGACATGTAAGGTTTTCACTTAGGCTAAAGGCCTGCATGAATAGTTGCTTCTCTGTAGGTGGGCGGCAGGTGAGCTGATGCTGTTGCTGTTTGATGTGGTTGTCGAAAATTCCATGACATAGAGGGCATGTGTATTTAGCAGCTCCAGAGCTACCTGCACCTTGCAGACTTTCCTGTGATTGGCCACTACTGTCTTGAGTGATAGGAGAGGTAGATTTGCCCAATTCTGGTGTTTTACTTTTAGCACGGATCAGACTCGCTGGAATGTCTGACGTACTATCTGCTTCACATGTTGTAGTCTGGTAGTGTTCTGTGTCTTGATTTACATTCGTCACAATCTGAGAAGATGATGCCTCATCTGCTCCAAGAACGTGGTCTGCTCCAGGTTTGTCTGAAGCTTCATCTTTGGAATGTTTACCAGCAAAGCTTGGAGGTGGTACAGTGCGACTTGATACTTTGTCCCAAGTGTTAGAGGATGAACTACCACTCACTGTATCAGGAGAGACCCTGGGACTTTGCTGAAGACTTTCCTGTTCACATTTTGCATCATCACTTGCATCATCTTGCTCAACCCCCTCCTTATCCTGGACTTCACAACTCTCCTTCTCACCTGACTCTTTACCTTCCTCATCTTCATCTCCAGTGTGGATACGGATGTGCTCAAGCAAGACTTCAGTGGATGTAAAAGCTAAACCGCAAAAACAACATCTGAAACTAGTAACTTCTTCTGATTTCTCAGAGGCAGCTGAAAGGTCATCTCCAGGCTTTGTTGCAACAGATACATCTTCTGACTCTCTGGATGGCGGTGCTTTGGACTGTGCTTCAGGTGGTGGTGGTCGTGAAGTTGCTGAAGGTTTTGACAGGTTGGGTTTCTTGGAGACAGTTAGGTCAAGAGGCGCATCATCTACCGGAGGTTTTGCTGTCTGAGGTACCATTGCTGGTTGTAATGACTTCTTTTCTTTGACCTATGAATAAGAAAAAAGGAAAGAAGAAAAAAAAAGACATTTAATGATCATTGCAAATATTAGGATGTCAACCTTAGAATAGATTTGCCATACATCCTCTTGTGATATAGACAATAAATAATGACTAAGCTGCTTCTTCCCTGGAGTCAAGACATAAAGTGACTGAGTACTTTGTTGCATAAGTGACTTACGTAAGTATTTCATTAAGTTGCTTTGAAACAAATAAAATGACCTCCAAACTATACCATAGAAGGGGGCTTGATGGTCAGCAGGGCTGTGGATCCTTGACAACTTAAGAGAAGAGTTTATAAAGGGTTGGCTTTTTTATTTTTTTTAGAGGAATGTAAATTTTTCCTGCTGCGCAGAAAATGTATGTTATACCAAATTTTGAATGAATTTGAAGATAGTATGAATCAAAGTATGGCAAACACCTTAATTATCAATATAACATGTTCACACAGTACACAATTGTGACAAAAAGCTGCTATCAGCAGTAGATAGCTATGTGCCCATTAGAATTTTACAATTACCTCCTAAATTACACAAGGAAAAAGGTCTAAGATATATTTGATTAATTTGTTGCTCATTATTTTGAAAGTAGAATGCGTATCAAAAAATGAGCAGTTTAGGTCCTTGCCATATTTGTATACGTATTTTTTTTAAATTTCTCCCTATCTAGAATCAAGCCACAAAATCTCACCGCGGACATCAGGCTTGTCGCTACTGTGTGATCAAAATGGTTATCTATCATATTGGAACTGGTCACCATGGTGTTTCTCTACATCTTCTACTCAAACTCATCATAATTTCCTTAAAATATTGTTCTAGTATACAATTTAGATTTCTTTCTCCACTTATCAGAATGTGCACCTATATGTCAATTTCTGTTTTAAAATTTGATAGTTCTCTTTCAACAACGTCAATGACTAGTACATCTAATAATATGGTTGGTGAAAATAGGTTGAAATTTTACAAGACATTGTCATTTTATACAGTTTCAATTGTGTGGGATGGGCACTTGGGCATTGTTATGTACATGTGTATTTTATTAACAGAATCAACAAAATAAAATATAACCCCTAAACACATTTTAGCCTTTTACCAAAATAAAAAGTATTGTTTACTTTCTAAGGGGTATTTTCCACCCCTTTATTTACAGCTTCAGCTTCAATTTTTTTCTCTTAAAACTTGGCCTTCAAAGGAGTATGTGAAAGGACCAGATGTCTAGCAACATGCCCCTGGGCAAAGAGTTAGCTAGAAGCATGCTGCCGCAAAACTAAACAAGGCGGTTCGCGAACCACTCCTCTCGCCTACGTTGGCTATTCTAGGGGACCATGATTTTGAAAATGTAGCAGTTTACCCCTTCAGGAAACCCTTGATG
>JAUMTS010113221.1:0-10215 GCA_032273385.1 Ophiopholis aculeata | reverse complement strand
CATAGCCTTTAAAGTTACTATGCTGCTGAAACAATACACAAAACGAGCATGATATCCGTTTTTCTACGATATCAATGCTATTGTATGCACAGGATGTCCGTTTTTCTACGACATCCTTGCCAATTTCACAAAACACAAAAAGATAAGGTATCCATTTTTCTATGATACCATTATCATTTAAAATACCTTAAAACAGGTAAAATATCAATTTCATACACTTAATTTTAATGAAATTAAATGCCAACATTTACATACGAATAACATAAAAACAAAGCAAATCAAATACAAACCAATGAATATGTGCGTATCATGTCATATTTCCAAAATCAAAATCAATTATTGAAACACAATTAATCCCTTGGCACAAACACAGTAATTAGCAAAACATTATATCCAAAAGTCAAAAGTTTATAATTTAAAACAGTGTGTGTCCTTTCACCAAAGGGGCCAAAACAGAGAGGTAGAAGAACTTTTATGTCCATGTTTAGCACTGGCAGTGAACTTGTCCTTGAAGTTTGAAAGGTCAGAGTCAGCTTTCTGAAGAAATGGTGTGATAAGTTGCTGGGGTTGGCTGGTGATTACTGCTGTCTTATGAATTGATGGTGGTGGTGTTGGAAGTATGTCATTCAAGTCCAAGTCTGTTAGCTCATGATTAGGGTCTGCTGAAGGGGAAGGTACTTCTGGAACAACATCACATGTGTAAAGAATACAATCATCTGGATCATCCGACTCAGAGGAACAAAATTCAGGTTCAAGTTCACATGTGATAATGGCTGCGGCACTTACAGGGGGATGTTGATCATTAGACTCATTAGCTACAACATCATTATCAGTGCTGTCAATGTTATCATCGTAGCTACGTCCAAATAAAGGTGCATCAGAATATGAAACGTGTGCTTCAGATATAATCCGGTTAGGCGAATGTTCACTTCCTAGCACACAAGCACCATTCGGGCCAGTCACATTTACGGCTTCTGAAGTCCTGCCTGGTACTACAACAATGTCAAATTCAACTTCCTCGCCATCTCCAACACTTGGGAACAATTTAGAAGTATTGTTTCTGGTGATTCCATGTTTGTAAATAAATACATCCTCGCCAGTATCATCACGAGTTATAAAACCAAATCCATTCTTTACGTTGAACCACTTTACGTGTCCTCTTATGGCACTTTCACTTATCACTTTAGGATGTGCTTTGTGGCGACATCTACATGGTTGCGACTTGAGTGTCCTCATTTCACCTTCCAATTGTTCTAGTCTGTCCAACACAAGTTGTAAGTTGTTCTCACCAGCAAATGGTGCCATGTTAGGTCGTGGGTGGCCCTGATCAAGTTGTCGAGTCGCAAGCCCCACGTTGCAGCGCCAATGTAACAGATGTGGTAATATCTCGGGCTTTGAAAATATAATAAATGATGATGAGTTCCAACAACTTGACCGTGGGGGCACTTATTACAATTACGAGATATACTAATTTACAAATGATGCACTTGAAGAAACAAAATGACGATGCTATAATGTCCAATAATATATTTAATACTTGTTGTTGACTGATTCTACTGTAACTACGATAACGATGATATAAAACAATGATGAGATATGTACAATGTAAAAGATGGAGTGAGCCACAGCGATGGAGGTATTGCCTTGATGGAGAGCAATGCTGGACTGAAGCATGTGGCCTGATCACATGGGAAGGGTGGTCAGACAGGAAATGGGTAAGGTCAGGTCAGGGTATTATGCAATGGGTCAAGGTGGTTACTGGGCAGAAATGGTGTGGGGTAGGAAATAGTACAAGGAGGGTCAAAAATAGGTAAACACAAGATAGAAAAATACAAATCAAATTAAAAAGCAAAACGTAACCAAACGCAAAATATTATGACTGTTACATATAACTCAGAGCTCGTGGAAAATTTCTAATTTAATAATAAGAACATAGATTTAGTACGCGCATATTTGTCATGACCAATGCTCTATACAGCGGCGTACACGTTATAAAATATAATACACTACTAGAGCGGTTCTCGGCTTTCTTGCAAAGTAGGGACTGGTGGTTTTGAAAGGTACTGGCTGTAACTTATTTATTAATTTTACAACACTGTTGTTTGTCATGTCAAGTGCCATAGTTTCATCATTACCCTTTTTAATTATATTTGATATGTTGGGGTTGATAATTTTGATGGAATGTTTCTGAACTGCACCTTTTACTCATGCCTTGAAGATGTATTTTAGATAGCACTTATAGACACTCGTATTGTTTTCCTTGTGATGTCCTTTTTTTTTAAACTCTTTAAAACATTTTGCTGCAAATACAATCGGTACCCTTAAAGGTAGGCTTCCACATTCTAATACATGTTAAATGGAATTAAACTGATACACAAAGCAAAACTATTGCTCACCTAATACAATTTATACATACAGGTTTTACAGAACCAGCAATATACAAGAGCAATAGCGTATGTGTGATCGTTATTCTAGGTAAAGTAATAGAATGGTAACTTTCTTACATTGCATATTGTTTTCTATCAAATTTGTACGAGTTCGTGATTGGTCAAAGAGATAATAATGTCGTATGAAAAAAAATATTACCAACGAGTTTAATTGGAACTTTAAACTATTAATTATAATGTCAAAACATTTTTGTTTTAGCTTTATTATACTAGACAACAAGATCACTTTTCATTATTTTTAAAAGAAATATTGGGTCCACGGATAGTGTACTGCCCTTTTTATTGTAAAAGGTGGGGTTTGATTCAGGACCAAGGTTTGATTGTTTAGGGTTTATGACCAGGTTCAAATTGAACCTAAGGTATACATTTCCCATATAATTGACTTATAATACATACTGTGTATCTTTTTTTAATTGTTAATTAACACGTATATACATAATGTTTCGATCTAACGAGTACATTTTAGAACTATGTTAAAATGTCTGGGTATACTTTTATAGTAGTGTGATTTATTAATTCTCCTGTACAATACAATATACAACACTTTTCAGTTCTGAGTTCTGAAACGTCATTGTTCATATTTTCATATCATGTTATCATATGTGATAAGAACATAATCAATCATGTTAATTGTGATCACTTTTTTCATCCATAGTCTTGACTATATTCTCATTGTAGAAGGCTGTGCTCAAGAAAATGATTAAGTTTGGCATCTACTTGTCATCCTTGTCCAGACTGATCACGGCATACTTGAAATTCTCATAGAAATGGGTTGACATGTAGATCTGAAAGAGTAAACAAGAAATTTGTAACATATACTTGTAACATATATAACTGTGAGTGTGTAAAATGCAAATTTGCATAATTAGTATTACTGCTAGCGTATTTTGTAGTTTACATTAAATTAGCCACTAGCTAACCTCAGACGTTGCGCAATAAAATACATGGAATCGTATTTCAAGACATAAAAAGTACGTCACTGAATAGTTTACTTAATTTAGCTTAGTTACTTCACATGATTGCTAAAGGTTTGTTTATCTTGTCAGGACGTTAAAAATGTCCGTGAATAAAGGTCTATCATCAGGTCTCTCTCGCAATATTACAGTATAAATTGTAATAAAGCTTAATAATAATTTGTTAATTATAATACATACCTTTTCTTGCGACGCCAAATCACTCAAGATGTCAACAATATTCTTAAAGGACGGTCTAGCATCCGGGTCCTCTTGCCAGCACTGTAACATTAACTGATACCTAAGGGAACAAACCGTGAACCAAAATACGAGTTTCGTTAATCGGCTAATCCCTTCTTTCCCTCCATCTTCAAACGTAACCATGTGAGGATCGATAATCTTTATAGACCAGACATCTGACCTTTTGTCGAAATTCCACAAACGTAATTGTAATTTTAACCGCTTCACTTTGAACATAACTTGCTACATTGATGAATGAACTTGCTACGTTTACAAGACGTCGCTGGTATTTTGATTTGTTCCCTAATTGAAAGCATAAGTACCGGGTGAGTATCGGTAATAGAACAAGCTTTTTCAAAGCTCAGTCCTTGGATAATGTCATGTCTGTAACAAAGGGGGAATGTGTGTGAGCTAGTGGGTGTGTGAGGTTACAGGACATAACCAGGTTTTCATTTCCTAAACCTGCTTCCTCCACACTCCAGTCCAAGCAATGTTGGTGTTCACTTGTATGTACTTTTTTCATTAATAGTGTACTTTCATTGTCTAAATTTATTAAGACTAAGAAGTACTTGGTTAAATAATAATAATAACAATAATTTATTCTTATTTATCCTGGGGACACCATTCAATTTTCAACATTGTTCTCCCACGGTACCTAGTAAATTTAAGTCCAGAATTACAAAGGCAAGTATGGTAAAGTGATTTTCCCACGTTGGCCGTAGCGGGGCTAGAACTTACAACCTTTTGATTTGTTCCGCTAGACCACACGTGCCCACAAATGAGATGTAAATAGGTTGTTTTGTCAGATTGTGAACAGGTACCTTTTAGTTACGCATCTTGATTGATTTTTAGATAAACCTGCACTATCTCGAAACGATATTACATAACTTTATTTTATTACAGAATTTAACAACGCAGTCCGCGTGGCGAATTACAATATGCAGGAAACAAAAGCTAAACATGCAATAAAAAATAATAAGCAATCAATATGGACGAACAATAAAGCAAATGTACATCACAGGTGAAGACTGCCACAAAAGACCTTGATCAGAACTCAAAAGTAGAGGAAAGGTGGAATTATGAGATGTTAATTAAATTAAACTAGTTGGCAAAAAATGTAATGCATGGGAAATAAAATATAATCCAGACCTGGTATCATTTTGCAAGCCCACTTTTGGATGCGGTAATGTATGATGCCTCTAATGGAAGAATGTCATATGACATCAGATATTCTAAGAGGTGCTCTGAGGTGAGCGCCGGTGTTAAGAAACTAAGTGTCCAACCTAATCAAACAAGCACGGAATAAACTGTGAGATCAATAAAACAACTGTTGCGTAGCATACTGTGCCTAGAAAATTTGTACGTAAACTACACAGTTCTATAGGCACAAGGACACCCAGTCTTCAGGACACTAAGATTCATGACACAGGAAATACAACAAGATTGATCTTGACATTTGTAAATAGGATGGATGTGCTTGAGGGTGTGTTACGTGACGTGTGTATGGGTGTATGTGTATGTGGGGGGTTGTTGGTTGTGTGGTTGGGTGATTGTGATTTGTTTGGGGTTGGTGGGTGGGTGACAGGTCCGAAAAGCATTTCCTAACCTTGCTAACACCTCTCTTTACAAGCAATGTTAGTGTACACATGCAATTTAATTATTCACAGGGTACTTGGAATGTCACTCTCCTTATTGACCGAGAGGGGACCTATAAATATCTACGCATTTCGAATAATTTGGAGAAGAAACTCTATATATCGATATAAATTATTGAGAATAAAAACATGCATTCATATACGTGTATCTCCAATGCAAATATATCGAAGATACCATTTCGTTAGCCGGGTTTTGTATGAACCCCCAAGATTCAAAGATTTAACAAGGAATAATTGTATAAATAAAAACGTAATTGTTCATCCAAATGCTCTCATTTTACTTACAATTCATCCTCACAACTTTCAGGTTTTGACATACGGTGCCCACTTGTCAAATGATAGGACAGATGTTTGGTTTCCATATCAGGGTAAGGGGTGCCACCTAGATTGTAAAGAACGTGCAAAAGCATAATAAGGAGAAATATTCAAGAGAGTCAATGCGCTTTCTTTTGATCTACATCCTTTAGTACAAATATGTTATCTTTTAACCCCTTACGTCAGGCAGTATGAGACCAAGTCCAAAGTAAGCTAATAATGCAATTAACAAAGAAGAAATTGTTTAAGGAAATCATGTGAAAAACTAAAACAACCTCAAGAATAGGGCAGACAGGATCAGAATCAACTCCTTCTAGTGAGCCTGATGATTTTAAATAAAAAAATATCACTTCTGGTTTTATTTTTAAAAAAATCGTCATATCTTACCAAAAGTAGCGATTTCCCACAGTAAAATACCAAAAGACCATCTGTAACACAAGAACAATGACATTAAAATATTTAACTAGTTACATATAATCCAAAACAATGTCACATTAAGGGGTCTCCAACTAGTGTATGATTTTTTAACGTAAATTACCGAATCAAATTTTGCCTTCTTTATTTTAGAATGAACCCACATAAAATGTTCTTGGTATTTATATACATCATGAAGGGTTACTTCTTACGTCATCAGAAACAACTTTTCAATGAAGATTTGTTTTCTGAAAGCACAACGTGGCGCCTTCAAAAATTCCGTTTTTTGACGTGTTTTTTGACACAGTTTCTATTTTTATACGATTTTAAAAGTCGTCGTTTTTTTCAAACGGCATAGAGTTTAAAAAACAAAGTAAATGTACATTTGTAGATGACATGCGTATGGAACTTTTGTTCACTCTTTGGTATTCTTTCGGAAGAAGCAACACGTTACTGGGGCGTGAAATGAAATAATCAATGATATGGTTTCTCTTTAGTACGACTCCCTTATTATAAAACTTCAATTCACGCCCTAGTGAACATCATTTAAGTAGATCATTTGTGAGCAAAATTTGCCAAGGAGTCTTAACTACTAATATTACTGTAACTCTTAAAATATTAGCCGTATGGACAAACGACGACTTTATTGGCGGTTAGGTCACCTGAAAAATACGCCAAATACTCAGTGTCTTTGAAGACGTCTTTTTGTGCTTTCGCAAAATAAATTGTCATTGAAAAGTCATTTCTGATGACTTAAGAAGTAACCCTTCATGATGTTTATAAATTCCAAGAACATTGTATTCGGGTTCATTCTAAAATAAACAATGCACAATTAGCATTCGGTAATTTACAGTAAAAAATAATGTACTGGTTGGAGGCCCCTTAATATCATCCCAATACTTCCAAACCACCTATAGTACAGGTAATTGCATTCGAGTTTTAATTATATTTCATTTATTTGTAAATTGAGTTTATAGTAACAGAGTAAGTGACGCTTTCACTTGGTTTGTATTGATAATAGTTGACGATGTTTCGTTGATATTATGTGAAAAGATACAAGTTAATAGACAAGCAAACTGTCTGTCATATAATTAACGTGTTAATAATATTTAATCTTATCCTGTTAAAAAAACCATAGATTCCTTACACATCAGTTTTAGTTGAATAAGTCTTCTGCGTCATTGACTCAATAGACAGCCATCTTGTGGGGACACGTTGCTGAGGAAAATACAATGATTCAAATATTATGCAAAACGAATGACTAAACGATGAAATCCTGAAACATTATCCATATAAATTTACTGCTTCACATTACTGTCAAAGTTTGTATCATGATTGTACAGAAGATGGAGAGAGATTAAAGAAAATAAAACATACAATACATTTGTACTCCAAATATATTTGAAATTCGTATAATGACTATTATATTACATTTTGCCTTGTTTTTTTGAAATATTGCTAATGTCCTTGCATCTTTAAAAAAAGAATTATATTTACTACTAGCATAGTCAGGGACTTCTTTTGAGGGTAAAACAAACTTAACAAAGTGAAACAACATACGGATGATGTTTGAACGTAGATATCTTCCTCACGAGACATGCCGAAGTCTGCCACCTTTGGTGTGAAGCCTCGTCCCACTAATATGTTCCGTGCAGCAAGATCGCGATGAATTATCTAAGTTGACACAAAATACAAAATAAAAATTCAAAATTCCAAAATATTTCATTGTTAAAGAGTCTTTTGAAAGATAAGTATTCATTATCAACAAGTATGACAAGTTAAACAAAATCAACTTACCCCACAGTTCGATATATGATCCATCGCCTTAGCAATACCCAAAGCAAAGTTCATGAGTTGCTTGGGGCTTAGGTCTGTTTCGGCATTAACGCCTTGTGCTTTTTGCTTTTTCCGACACTTTCGAAGAAACTTGCGAAGATTTCCATTGTGAACGTATTCCAAAATAACGTAAAATGAGCCTGTGGTAGTATTAAAATTGACAAAACATTATTATTATAATCACTTATGCGTAAAATAATCGGCCGACATTAACGAAGAACATTTCTGTTTTTTCTTCAATAGGGTTAGCTTTAATTGATAAAAAATTCATAAGAAAAGGCTATCAAAATGAAGAAAGGGTTTCCTAATTCAAGAATATAGCAAAAAAAATACTGTTACAAACTATAATTTAATGGTAACGTCACTGTTTTAAGCATACCTTCATGCTCACAAGATCCAAGAATGTTAACAACATTAGGATGGTACCCAATCCTTGTCATGGTGTCAAACTCCTCCTTAAATAGAACCCTCTCACTTTTTGGTGTGCCTTCTGCAGGGTATCAGCAAACAGTAACAACAATTATTATTATTATATTATTAATGTATTTAGGTACAGGTTTCATCAGTGCTTTATCTACATATAGATCACCGGATAGGGGGTAGGTGTTGTTGGAATCAAAATGATCAAAAAGAGTTGTTCAACGATAATCTATGTCATTTAAAAGCTTTTTACAAGTTAAATTGGCATTGTCATAGAATATCTTAAATAGTAGATTTTGAACTCGACATACCTGTTTTTGGTAATACAATTAAGGTTTATATATGTTTCAACTACAATAAAATAAACAGAAACATTATTATGGCCCTAGTACTACTTTAACCAAAGGCGTAATCATTACGAATTTGATCCTAATAGAACCAAAATATCAGGCTTGCTCAGTATCTGATCATATTAATATTATTGTATTGTATTTCACTACAAAGGTTTTAAAGTTGACATATTTGGATAAGAATGTTGCTAACCACTGCTAACAGAGGTTCGTTATTACCAGATTGTCTATATACATTGGAAAACCAAAAGTGGAGCACGACGATGCTGTCTACATGATGCGATAAAAAATACTCTTTTAAAAGTAACCATATAACAAAGTGTTGTCGATAGCGGTAAGACCGAAGATACTCACGTTTCAAGGTTTTTACTGCTGCGTTAATCCACTTATCCTTAATTCGGACTTTTCCCAGCTGTACTTCGCCAAAATTCCCTTTGCCTAGAATGTTTCCTGACAAATTTATGTCATTCCAAGCTATATTCCATTTCGTTGACGTCACTTCTTCGTATTCCTGGTCGTCAAGATCAACATCTTCGTACGCATCCAGATCGGGGGAGAATGCTTGGTTATGAAAACGAGTACCTTCATCCTAAAACAATGTAAGATCCCGGATAGTATCAACTCACCAACTTGTCTATATGTACCTACAATGTTCATCAGCTAATACAAATCACAAAGTCCCGGACCTGCCTCGCGGACTAGAACAAAAACCAGATTTACGAACCATAGTACTGGTCACGAGCAAAAGGAAGATTCGAAGACATTTGCGTTAAGCATACCTTGCTGTGTGGTCCACTGTTTCTTCGTTTCCTTACCAATATTATCACTAAAATAGCGACTATGATAATGATGACGATAATTGCGCCTGAAACACCTCCAGCGGCAGCAGCAACACTTGATCCTGGTGATCGAAATATATGAGAATATCATAAAAACTTTGATAGGAACAATGAAAATCTGAAATATAACATGATTTTATGAATGTAAATTTACACAATGTCTTCCATGTCTTCCTCAAAAGGCAACTTTGGTACAAAACACTTTATAAAGTTCACTTTCTGACGTATTAGATTCTGAGAGGAAACGTTCTCTTAGCTTCTCTTTTGTAAACATTTTTCGGGAAGCCAATATCTATCAATTGATTTAATTAAACTCTAGTTCGAGTGGCTACTTTGTTTTATACATAATTAACAACTGATCAATAAGCAGTGGCAGTTTAAATTGTTTAATTATTTGAATGTCTTAAAATTATGTTGTACTACCTTGTGATTTATCAGTTGAAATTGTTTCTATCGAATGAACAGCTGGCTCGCCATTTCCTATCATATTTGCTGCAGAAATATACACCTCGTATGTAGTTCCTGGTTCTAAATCACCCAATTCATAAGTAAAATGACCATCGTGGTTTACCCCGACGTTAATAGATATGTTGGTGAATGCTCCTACCAATAGTTCGTCACTTTGAGAAAGTGCATGAACTGCTCTATAATCTACCTGTAAAATTAAATAGTCTCAATTTGAATATTTGTGCTTGAATAAAATGTTGGAGGCATTTCGTGTTAAAAGTGGTTAAACAAGATTTTTA
>JAUMTS010112999.1:0-10217 GCA_032273385.1 Ophiopholis aculeata | reverse complement strand
CACAATCTTATCAATATTTAGCAATTTTCTTTCCTACTCCGAGCGAATATCTGAAGAGAAGTTATCTGGGTGGAGCGAATGACTTTTAATGCCAAGACTTAGAAATTGTATATAGCTTTATTTAAAAAGAAGTCAACGTTTTTACCACTAAAATTAACTCTCCATGTCCAAGAAATATGAGCAAAAACAGCGCAATTTGGGCACTCTTTCTTGTACTTTGTTCTCCTGTGTGCAAATAATAGAGTCAGACTAGTGAACCAGACCTTTTTTTCGTACACGACTCGGCGTATTCCTAAACAAAATTCAAACATTTGCAGAGCGTAAAACACCAACACTGTTCTCTCCAATTTGAATCACCAATGCACCTTAGTGTGAATATATAGTTGGAAGATAGTTACATAATGATATGCTGTGCTTTTTGAGCTATATTTAATGAACCCAACTAAAAGTACTTACCCAATGGTTACTGTTGTCATCACATTTTTTGTAATTAATTTTTCTTATTTTTAACTTGCATAATAAATACTATATACAATTTCACGAAGCTAAAATACGGTTCTAGCATGCTACAATAAAACAGGTGATGCTCTGCAAGCAGCTGGAGTGGTTCAACATAGTATTGTTCTGATAACAACCCTCGAATAATCAAAACAACCGAGCGGAAATGGGAACGAATGAAGGTAGTGGTAATGACACCAAACAATGTGTCTTTTAGCCTTAAACAAACACTACCGGAGATACGAAGTAGTTATGCCAGCATGTCCAACATATAAATAAGACATACGTTTACATCACTTACAGATATGGCAGTTGTTGGTCTAGGTTATTTGTTACCTTAAAATTACATCGGACTATGTTATACAGCATGAGTCAAAAAATGGTTCAACAAAATTAGTATATTTTTTTATAAAGATCTATTTTATATTTTTATAAAAAAACTTATGTTGATATATAGGCTGTTTTTTAAAGTAGTTATCATGATATTTTTACATTTTTGTAATCGATCTAGGTAGGCGTTTAACAGTTACAGTCAATGAAATAAAAGTTTCAAATTTGAACTCCTAAAAAATTGCGTCCTGGTCAAAATATTGCAAAATACCTTGCTATTCGCGTGTAATGGTGAAAGTTAGGTTGCATATAGTATATTCAGTGGTTTCACAGGACATTATGAATGTTATAATCTATACAAATATCCGGATCTTATGGTTTAGTAGAGTTTTCTTAAATTTGTGAATTTTTCTATAGTTTTAAAAATATGCATTATAAGGCTCAAAAATAAGGTTTTTTTCGAAAATATACGAATGTTGTCCTATTTTCTCAAATATTTGAGAAAATATTGTAAGATTCATTCATTTGACAAAACTTTTCATGACAATTAAATTTAGTTTAAAAAAGTAAAAATAACCCACAGAATCAACTTTTAGTTAGGCTTTTGCAAGAAATATGAATGATTTTTGATGATTTTCACTAGAACCATGCTCTTTGGCCAAACTCTGACATTGCCATTGTATTTGGTCTGTCAATTCCATTCTAAAAATGTATACTCCTATATGATTTAGATCAGCAGTTGCAGAGTAAAACGGTTTAGACTTCTTATGGAAGTTAATTAAACAGTTCATGTACTGAAGGTAGTTATTTTTTAAATAAATGTAATATATATTTGTTTTTAGTTATTTATTTGGTTAAAATGTTTGGCTGACTCATGCTGTATATATATATCATTCGTATAAAGTTATAGTGCAATAAGTAATATTAGAACAAAGTTTGCATCGGAAATTTAGTATAACAAATATATGTGTTCAAAACTTTTTCCATTATCAAATGAACACTATTTGGTGGTTCATGTGTCAAATTAAAATTGCATTAGGTTTCTTTGAGACCATGGAATAGGAATACATAATACATTTGATCCATTATGTGTGTTGGAAATGTTACTATATTACCCAACATAACTTCAACATAGTGTGTTGTTTTTCAATCAATAATTTGATTACTATTACGTTTATAGCTGATGCATACATGCCTACAAACGGCTTCCTGTATTTTTCAGAATGTGTAAGGTAAGATTACGCCGGGTTTATGAAGTCATTGCGGTAGCAAAAAAGTGTTTAAGGGGGAAGCTGAGGTTTTGAATTACCGAATTGAAAATATTTGGTGTTTATTTATCACATTAATATTGCATTAGGTGTCTTTGAGACAACGGTGAAGGGAATACATGATCCACTCAATCCATTGTGTGTGTAGGAAATGTTTCTATATTACCCATTCTAATGCTTTTCTATATCATGTAGCAAAGAAAAGAACAACCTCAATATACAGGACGTATCAACAAAAGTATACGGTTTGAAAAATACGATTAAATCAAAAAGTATTAAATATTGTTAAACATGCATAAATACATAGAATTATCAATATCTTGTCCTCTTACAACTGCAAAATCATTGGTGTGTAACAATAGATAATGATTTGGTGGCTATTTTTTTTTTACCTTGATGAGTAACGGCAGAAGTTGTAATTCTCAGACAGGACAGGGCTCTTATCAGATGGGCTGTAAAACCATGTTGGCTCTGCACAACTGCACTCGAACCTTAACAAAAAGCAAAACATTTGACCTGCACAACTGCACTTGGATTGAAACAATAGCCACAAAATCTTTATTGATTGTCACGCACCAATGATTTTGCTGTTGTAAGAGGACCAGACATTGGTAATTCTATGTACCAAAGCATGTTAACACAATATTAAACACTTTTTCATTTAATCGTACTTTTCGATCTGTATACTTATTTTGATACGCCCTGTAGTGTATTGTTTTTCAATAAATATTTCTGTCGCGTCTGTCTATACAGGATGAAGTTTAGTTGACTTACGTTTACATCCCGCTTCCTTTATGTTGCAGAAGATTAAGCCGGGTATATCAAATCATTGGGTGGGACAAATTGTTTTC
This sequence comes from Ophiopholis aculeata, assembly GCA_032273385.1. NCBI lineage: Eukaryota > Metazoa > Echinodermata > Ophiuroidea > Amphilepidida > Ophiactidae > Ophiopholis > Ophiopholis aculeata. Next base: position 7,270 of record JAUMTS010112999.1, on the reverse strand, counting down.
CACTCACTTTATTCTTGTAACTTTATCAATGACCAAAACACAGTTTCGTTGAGAATGCCATGTTGTGCTTTCACAAAATAATACTTCAATGTAAAGTAATTTCTTAGGATCAAAATATCTTTATGATGATAAATATTAAGAACATTGTGTTGAGGGTTCATTATAAACCAAAGAATACAAAATACTATCTCGTAATTTGTGTTGAAAGTTCTTCAAAATCATTCGACACCCCTTAATTATAGATTAATATCTGCCTATTTCTTGACACGAGACAAATTGTACCCAACAAATGCAGGCGTGCTAATGTTGGCGAGGTCCGCTCTCACGCTACGCAACTCACTGCGTGAGTAAATACCATGCAACTGGACAAAAACAATGAATGCGCGGTACTTCGCGTATTTTAGTAAACGTGTATTCTGATTTGGTACTACACTCACGGGTTGTACGAGTAAAACTTTGAAAGAGGCCAGTGGTAGTACTAGCATTATGACACAGTAGGTTTTTACTAATAAGCTGGAATTTTGCAAGATATCAGAATGACCAAACGAAGTCACAGCTGCCACAGAAGGCTCACGGTGAAGAAGAAACAACGTAAGCGATTTAGGTTTTAAACGCACGTGAAAGGTAAGATATAAAGAGACCTGTTTGTCAATATATCGTTTGAAAAACGTACAAACTGTAAATGTTCTGTTCTTCCCCAAACTTACATGTGGAACTTGAATCTCGCCTCGCAAGTTCCTCCCTTTCTGTCACTTATGAGAAACTGATATAATCCGTATGTCATATCTTACACCAGTCAGCTTAGTGCGATGTTTAACGGCAATTTGATCAAGCCGTTTGATAGTCTTAGAATTTAGAACGTAAATTTGCTGTCAGGGTTTTATGTCGATATCTTTCAAACTACGGGCATATAAACGTCATATTTCTTTCTTATTTTCTTATACACTCTCTTTAACCTATTCAATCGAATTATATCGCATTGACATTGGATTACCAGTAACCTTGATACGACTGAAATTAATCTTATGACATTTGACGTTTGTCTCGTATTTGTTAATGTTAAATCTTGACAAAGCTAACAAAACCATCACAAAATGAATGAACAATAAAACCTTATTTCAACTGACATCGTGAAAAATGACTTCACACCCCCAACAACTAACATCATAACCTCAGTGTATTATAATTTAGATATTTGTAATTTTGTGGCAGGGGCATAAGGAAGAACGCAGGGGATACTACAATTCCCCTCTGAATATAGACTCAATATAACAAAGAAACAAACAACATCACAACATTGTTATTGAGAAACCAATCATACATGACCTCTACACATATATTTCTCCTGTTTTTTAAGGAATACAATTGTTCTAAACAATGCATCTGCTTGGTTCAAACAATTGTGTTGCACTCATTTTTAACCCCTCAGGTACTTCTCCTTGAGCTAGAACAGACATATTTGACAATTTTAGTTATTGAATCACAAAGTTCATGCTAAATTTGCAACCCATAGAAGTTGAAATATACCTCTGAACCAAACTGTAAATGTATTGAATAATAAACTGAAGTAAAGTAATGTATATTGATAATCAGAATTGTTAAACACTTCATTTCATGCTAGCATATAAACCCATCAGGGGTGGAATTGTGTTGCGTATCAGAAATTTACTGTCTATATTACAAATTCTTTTGTGAAAATTATAATGAATCCAGGTAAACACCCCTGCGTGATAATTCTATTTGAATTCTCATTTGTGACACACAACTCCATCCCTGGATGTTAATTACTTACAACACTGAAATTATCAGTGTTTGAGTGCATGTTACTTTGCTGTAGGTTTCCCTTGCTTCCACTGATTCAAACATCTGAGGTCCAGATAGTATCTTACCTGTGTGCACCTATATATTCAGAATACTTTCTTAGCCAATACATGATTAAACCAATAGCCTAACCTTATCACAAAACTAACCTTTGTGAGCCTTTCTTGTGAAGAGCAAAATTGATGGCAATGCATTTCTCTTTTTTACACATTATTATCAATAGGTCAAACTCTATCTCAAGTGACGTTCCTATTCATAACAAGGTTTGAACCTATAATCTGGGATCGAACCCATGACCTAATGATCTCAAAGCTTATCTTTTATCGAACGATCCCTTTGTTGACCTTTCTTCTGAAGTGGACGGTTAAGGGTGATGTAATGCACATGGTTGCAAGTCAAGGATTGAACCCATACCCTAGGATCAAACACATGACCTAATGATCTCAAAGCTTACCTTTTATCGGCCGACTGCTTGTTGACCTTTCTTCTTTAGTGGAAGGTTAAGGGCGATGTAGTGCTCATGGTTGCAAACTATTCTCATCAAGTCAAGGATTGAACCCATACCCTAGGATCGAACACACAATTTAATGATCTCAAAGCTTACCTTTTATCGGCCGACCTGTTTGTTGACCTTTCTTCTGAAGTGGAAGATTAAGAGCGATGTAGTGCTGATGATTGCAAATTATTCTCATCAAGTCAAGGATTGAACCCATACTCTAGGATTGAACACATTACCTAGTGGTCTGAAAGCTTACCTTTTATCGGCCGACCTGTCTGTTGACCTTTCTTCTGAAGTGGAAGGTTAAGGGCGATGTAGTGCTCATGGTTGCAAACTATTCTCATCAGGTCAAACTTCATCTCAAAAAATGGCTGAGGGATAATAAAGAATATTGCTAAGACATCAAATCAGAATGATTGACCAGTCATGGCAAAATGTACCTAAGTGGGCGCTACATGTTTCTGGTTTACAAGTGAATAAGACAAAACTCAAAAATCAATATTTAAAGTAGTAACTTTATTAACACTGGAATTGTTCCTTGAGCTCAACATCTATTCCACTATCAATAAAAAGGACATTCTGAAGCCTCTTCAAACCATTTGATTTATGTTCAACTATCTGGTATTCAGTCCAAACCAGTAATATGTAGGTAGCGACTTAAGGTACCTTCTGCTGTGACGCGTCAAAATTAAACCAACCACAAAAACTGAGATTTAAGAGTTCACAATTGAAAACAGGAATACTAACAATGACATCCAGTAGGAAAAAAGGAAAGAAAAACATTCAAAAGAAGATGGCTTTTGTAGCCTAAGATGCATGTGTAGTCCCATATCTATCCCAATCCATCAATTAAATGGGGAAGGTAATCAACAAGTGCAGAGACTGATTCCTGCCCCGGCAGCTGTATGTGCATTAGGTTTCAAGTCCAAACTTCTCTTCTCACAAGTTTTTCCTCATATCATGTACTGGGGTTTTCCTCCAGTATCTAAACCTAACTGTACTTTTTAAATAAGTAGGTGTTCGGTATACATTAGACTAGTGCTACTGGCATAATTTAACAGGTGTGGCACTGTGCCTTGATATCCTTTACATTCCTTATGATATGGCTGTGTTATATAAACATAAATAATTGAGGTGGTTTTTCTCTTTTTTTTGTCAAGTGTACCAAGGACGATAGAATCTTTATACTAAAGTCACTAATGCTCTTGCATGCTTTTTGAATTAGTTGGAACAGAGCAGGGATTTGTTTTTGTCTTGAAGCCTTCAGTTCAATATCTTTTCAATATCTACGTCTGGTCAAAATTATTATTTTTTAATTTGCACTAATCAAAACTTCCACCATCTAAAAAAATAAGTACATTCAAAATTATTCTTCCAATCATTCTAATGCTTTAACATGCATGACTTCACCAATTTTTCCAAAAACTTTTCTTTCAACAAGTACAAACATTCCTGTTACTTACACATGCACCATTTTACCACATCTGAAAAAAAAATCCTTACTCGAAAAAAAAATTGAAGAAATTCCACAATTTAATGTCTATTTGAATAGTGCTACCACTAGCACTACCTCAAAAAAATCAGAAAAGTTTATAGTCCTTGGTGTCTAAAAAAACATATAAAGAAACTAACTGAGAAAAAGATCTACTTTAGGTAGTACTAGTTTACCTGTAGTTTTAAGGAAAAGCAAGCTAAAAAAAGCTGCAATGTACAATGAAAGACACAAGTCAACAGAAACAGAATAATTATAACAAAAATACATACACTATTTGTAATAACAAATCACAGAACTATGTTGCAAGATGAGATTTAACAAATAGAAAAGAAAAGAATCAGAAAGAAGAAATCTCGTGAAATCAGAGCAAGATTGGAAGAGAAACCTTTATGATAACAATTACAGAGTTTCACATATAGAAAATGTCAAATTTTAACTTCTGCTACCTCAAACTTGCTAACACAATACTGTAAAACTACAATTATTTTGTGTGAAATTGCTGGTGTTTTGCAGATTTTTAGATATTAACTTGGTTTTATATTCGCAATTTTGAGCCCTTTGTGATAGACCTACACACTAAAACACCAAAAAACGTTATTTATTTTAGCGCTAGCTCAAAAGTGTGCAAAAACCTGAAAATGTTAATTGATCATGCTTTTACTTTCAAGAAATCATTAATTTGACTATCAAATGCTGCTACATGTTAATTTACACACACACATTATTGAAAAAGTTATTGGTGTAGTGAATCCTTGCTATTGAGATCGCAATCCAAGTCATAACAATATCATCCTAGACATGAAAGTATGGTCACACTATCATGCTGGCTTCAGAGTCTCTGTCGCTTTGTCACAATTGCCGCTTTGCTGTTTCATCGCGCGGTAATGCTGGCTTCAGAGTCTCTGCCACTGCGGCAAATCGGCAAGATTGCCACGCGCAGGGCTTTTGAGTTGAATTGAATTCAACCGTCTACGACACGCCGCTTTGCCGCTTTGGAGCAAAGGCGACAAGGTAATTGATTTATCGGCTTGACGCTCTTGCAGCGGTCAGATCTGAGACGGCAAAATATTCTTGACAAAATCTACGCCATAGCGGCAATTGCGACAAAGCGGCAGAGACCTCTGAAGCCAGCATAACAGTAACAATTGTGTAATTGTGTATTTTACAACTCATGCAATCTCCCTCCAAGGCACAAGTTCATACTCACCTTAGGGTCACTGGGGTCAAAGTGATCTAAGTAACAGTTGATGAGTCTGAAGACAAACCCTCTGTCCATGTATGTGAAACAATTCTGTAATAAAGTGAACAGCTTTACGATTAATAATAGAATATGTCGTCTTAAAGATGTAAACTTCTGTAATGTTGATGTGTCAGATACGTTACTTGCATATTTAGATGTAAATGGCGCTGTTTCTATTCTGTTGCTAATTTGGCGAAGTGACTTTATCATATAGGTTTTCAGTCACTAAATATAAATGCAATAACAGGGTTGGCTTTATGACGGACCCGTCCTACTCGTTAGCAGATTATTATAATAATTAGCAGCATACATTATTACCAGTCGTCACTGTGTGATGAGAGCACGTGTGGTCCAGTGGAACAGTGTAGGTCTCATGATCTGTAGACACTGAGTTCAATTTTTAGTTTCACAAATAATGAAAAGACTGTCTTTAAATGGAAACAGCACTTTACCTTGATAAACTTTGCTAAATGAGAATTGGCCTCCTTGGCTTCTGCACTATGCTCATTGTACTTCTTCAGAATGATAGGCATAAGATATGTGACCAGATTGCGTAGACTGGTTTCAAAATGTGTTGAGAATCTTGAGTGTCTAGGAGCCTTTAGTTTGTCCTGCTTGATGAGACTTTGAGACATGCTCTTTGTGAGTACTGCAAAGAAAAACCACAGGTGCTGCAACAGAAATGAGACAAAATTCAACTTACAGTGTAAAAAAAAGTTAAAATGCACTTATTGAGAAAATGTATAACCTAGTCTCTTAAATAGCATGTTTTGAGGTGCTGTTATCCAATGTTTTTAGATCAAAAAGATTTACAAATTAGGAAAATTATTAAACTTCTTTGAAGTGTTGATCAATGATCTTTGAATAGGGTATGTTGCTAACTGGTTAGCATACTTTACTGCAGGTCTGGGGTTCACTTCCTGGATTGCCCGCAACTTGAAACTATCTCTCATATATTAAAGTATTGCCTTGAGTTAAAAAGATGCTTCCATTTGACTTCAGTTAGCTAAAATGATAAGGTTGTCACTAATATGGTGCATGAGTTTGCAAGTTGAGTCCAAGTGGTGACCTTGCTCTCGTAACAATAAACCTTCCTTGGAATTCACTTGGACAAGGACCACTTGGAAACCTAGACTAATTGACTCACTGATCCTGGCTGCAATGGTTTTAGTATAGGCTGATTTGGGACTGCACCACTAGCTGTTATGGATGCGTTCCTGTAAGTTGCAGACAAATTATGGTATTGCTTGGTCAACAAATATCTGGAAAGTGAACCAACGCTGGGTTGGTAGAACACGCAAATTTACTTATTAGTATAATTCAATATTACCTTGAGTAGATTCTTGATGACTTGTGCATCGTGTATTGACCTCAATGACACAGCTAGATTCTTGACCAGTTCTTCATGGATGGTCTTCTTATGTTCAGACTCCTTCTCTGTCTCAAACACATACTGAAATTTAAAGAAAAAATCAAGTAAATTAGCATGAAATTGCTTGACCTACCATTTGAAGTTACTTCATATTGTGCATGCATTATGTTCTAAAATTATAAATATCCTGAAAATGTGACATAATAAGTAAAGCAGCCTGACCCAAATACTTGCATTGAAACTAAAATTGATTTACAATTTCAAGTCCAAGTTGATATCTATTTTTAGATTATGGAATTTACCTTATCATATTTATTTTCCAAATGTTTTGCCCATTTAATAATCAAAAATAAAAGTTTCTATCAATGTCCTTTATAATGTAAGCCTACAGAAGTTTCAATGTTTATAATTAGTTTCAATAAATTGAATACTTATGTTTCACTATGGTCCAGGATGCAATTTTTTTTTTGTACATGAGTTAAGCAAAATTTTAAAATGTTAGTACTTTGTTCTAAAACACGGAATAAAGTGAAAGAAACTTGATTTACATGATTTTTGGAAATTTGAACTGAATTTGTCTTAACTACAGCGGAAGTCATGTACAAAAAAAAATCACGCGTCCAGGATGCAATATTTCTTTCCGTAGTCAACATTTGCATCAGGCTCTCACAATACATAGCAATAGTTAAGATTTTTTTTGACTTTGATATTTTATGGTCAAATATATTTCAAAATTGAGTTTTTAAATGAGGCTGGAGAGGGATTTGAACCACAGATCTACTGATCAGTATCCAATGTACCTAACCACTACACTAGAGAGGGTGAGCTGCCAGAAATGTGATT
>JAUMTS010112666.1:0-10218 GCA_032273385.1 Ophiopholis aculeata | reverse complement strand
AAGGAACATAATGAATGTATGCAGAGATGATGCATGCAGAAAACATAACAAACCTCAAGCAGTGTTAGAGCATTCCATTAATTGGCATAGAAAAAATCTCAACAAAAACATTGCATTTTCTTTCCTGATATTACATGTTGGGAGAAGAGAGGAATAAGTTTTCGCTTGTTTATTCAGTGCTTCATCTTTCATGCACGGCTTTCATGTTGCAAATAATGTCGAGATGTAGGCCTAGCATATGTTAGAAATAGGGTGGTACAGAAAGATTTGGCCTTTAGGCAAGTTTGTATACAATTATACCTGATAAACCTGTCCTTGGCAGTCAGTGGGAGTGTGTCCTTATCAGGACAGTGTCCATTTCCTCTGCCACCTTATAATAAACACAAATATTTTCACACCTCTTGGGAGGCAGGTCATACTGACAAGATCACTTCCACCATGCTGCTTTTTGCAACATCAACTCCCAAGGCATGACTCACCACTGAGATACTACTTGTCCTAAGGCTTTATTGAACTTGGATTCTAGGCATGGTGATAATTAGTGGTTGCCAAGGCCAATGGCCCCTGGATTTGTCCTTATTACATTATGCCATGCAAGGAACATAATGAATGTATGCAGAGATGATGCATGCAGAAAACATAACAAACCTCAAGCAGTGTTAGAGCATTCCAGTAATTGGCAGAGAAAAAATCTCAACAAAAACATTGCATTTTCTTTCCTGATATTACATGTTGGGAGAAGAGACGAGTAAGTTTTCGCTTGTTTATTCAGTGCTTCATCTTTCATGCACGGCTTTCATGTTGCAAATAATGTAGAGATGTATATATGTTGGGAATAAGATTGATATTGCTAACACTGTGCTGTTGATCAAATTTTGTCAGATTTCCCAGCTGTAAACCAACTTTGACATTTAGGGCAACTTGGGTATAGGCCTATACAATCAGTGAAATGGCACAAGTGCTTAATTTCTAATGTATATCATAATAATAGTAAAATGTCATGCAATTCTAATATTTACAATGTTTTTTTTAAATGTTTTTTGTTATGATTTTATAATATTCTCCTTTCTTACAAAGCTTTTTAGTAAAAAAAGTAAAACAATTGGTTTCAGAAGTAATTTATATAATTGGGTTCCTTTGACAAAGTTGTCAAAAATGAATTTCAAACTTGGAAGGCTTTTGATACAGTGTGTCATGACATCGATTTTAAATTAAAGCTGGTTTAATTCAGATAACTTGGCCTGCTCTTGGGGCCTATGTGATTTTCCAATAACACAATGAGTAATATTGTGACAAAGTGTGTTATTTACAATTTTAGATCTGGATGGTCTTCATTCAATCAAGACTGCCAACTCACACATCAATCAGTGTGTTCCTTCTCCCCAGGTCCACACCTCAAGCCTCATTGACAGTAACTGACCTTACAAACTATCCACAATCACACACCTCTGTTTGTTGTTAACAATGAATGTCAGGTGTAAATAAGCCAGCAATTTGCTGCAAATGTGCTACAGAATTCCAATTTATGAGATTTTTCTGTGAGAAATTGGGAGTAGGTCGTTATGGGTGGGGGCTTGCTGTTTGGGATGGTCAAGGGAATAGTTCATACCTGAGCTGAACTGAAATTGAGCGAGACATGTCTTGACCATCTTCAATTAACATGCTTTCACATATGGCTAAGATTTATATTGACATGTTCTTAATATGTCAACAAAGTTGAATGATTCTTTACCTCCAAGGAAGTTATTTTCTTATTTTAATTGAATAAACATAGCAGATATATAATACGTGTACTATCAAGGTATTGTAATGCTTAAATTCTGCAACAGCAATGCTAACTCAGAATGTTTGTCAAAAGTTGGAACATAGCAGGAGAGCTTTCAACACTTGTTTACCATCTTTACATAACAACATGACCTTCAATGGACCTTGATGTCATCCTGATTTTGTTTTACTTATGATGACATTGGTGATACATTCAATGCTTGTAATTGAGTCAAATTAGACCCATGCTGTAATTTGTCATACTTGGACTTGACAGTTTTGATAAGTTTTGTATGCCATCATGTTTGGCTGCTGTCAGTATGTCATCAGTTTACAAGTGACATGTGTCAAGATACTAGAGACCATGTTCAAGGTTACAGTCTGTGCATGATCCTCTCAGTTAACACTGGCACTGCTGAACATCTCCACATGCACCTGCCTTGGGGATTTCAGTGAGATAAGAAAGTTTATACTATGTGTCTCATTGCAGTATAAGAGAACACATCAGTTTTGATTTTAGGCATCTCATTTGCTAGTAATCATGGTAATACACAAGTGATGTTTAAAAACATTTCTATGCCAGTCTGTAATTTGCTTTAACTACTATATATAATATGAAATACCATCACGTATTGTGATAGTATTGAGGATTTGATGAACATGAGCAGAACGTTGACTCACATTGTCATGTATTTTCAAAAAACAAAGTAACATGATGTCTTACTGTAGCAGATGTATGGATCAAATTTGAATGCATGAACATTTTAAAATGCAAATGGATACCCTTTCAAATGTGCAAATATTACATGAATGCAAATTAGATTTGATATATGAGATTTTAAAGCAAAAACAAAAAGTCTCCAAACCGTGCCTAAGTAAGAAATCAGTACTGTTTGCAACTTGAATAATGTTCATCCATGTTCCTCTGAGATGTTCAGTGAACAGGATCTACATAGTAAAAGACAGGTGCATCTTCTGCTGAATAAAATCCTAAGTAATGTAAAATAAATCCAGCACATGGGTGAGACTTGATTCAAACATTGGCTACAGTGATCAAAAAGTTAATGTGGATTATGACATGTGATCTGTGAGTGTGTGAAAGCATGAAACTTAGCCTACAGGCAGATCATGGTCTCCTGATGAAAGATTCCCCACATCATCCTAGCTGGATTCAATCTACTTGCTAATCACTGCATGTATTAAATACAGTCATGACCTTCAACTATAGTGATTAATAACAATAATAAAAACTAAAATTTTCAAGCACATAATGTACTAAACTCATGCACTTTATAAAACAAAATATCAAAACCTATACATTTTAAAAGCGTGAAAGAAAACAATACATACGGAAACTTACCAGAACATTAGGTTGAGAATGTTGCAAACTAATGAAATACATGATGACATTTTGTAAATTGCAATTGACTTTGTCTTAAATCTCAAGCAATTAGTTGAATCACTGAATGTAAATCATCCATTCTGTTTGTTATTTCACAAATTGCCTTTGTTTCAATAATGTTTATTTTAAATGTCAACATCATAACATTTGATCATTTATTGGATATACTTGCTGAGTTTCGCTGTATAAATCCCCTGAACAAAAACACGCTTGCATATAAATGCAAAGCACACTTAGATATGGTATCTTACAGATCCCATAAATAAAATCCAGGCTTTTTACTACAATGTTTGAATCACTGGCCTCAGGACCAGCTATTGATATTCACAAGAAAATGAAGAAATGTTCATTTACCATCATCAATAGTACCATCTTCAGCATACTAAGTTCCAATTTACACTGCAGTGACACACTTCCAGAAGTGACAGAAAAGAGGTCAGTATGTTGATATATTTACTTGTGTAGTGAAATCAACAGGACTAGGTTAGGAAGTTATATCACCTGATGGGCTATGTTGTTCTTTTGTAAACAACTTGCAATGTTCTACACTGTGTTCAGAGCTAAATAAGCAATCTTTTGTTACTTTAAACTTGCAATTTCTTTGGATTTAGTTGGATTATTTGGTCATTTTCTTTTAGAAAATGTATACTTTTAATGCTTCAATATCGTTATGAATATACCCAAATGGAATAGTCACTTTCCTGTCTTGAGGAAGGCATATGTAGGGAGGAAAGTATTGTAAAACAAGGCCTTACCAAACTTAATATATAGTTGATTGCTATCTATAAACTGATACTATCAAAACCTTCAGGATGACCCACTTGTAGGGTTATCTGATATTTTTGTAGTGTAAACAGATTAACTTTTAGGTCTGGACAGGTTTACAAATTTAAGGTAAAAATAGCACAGCTAGCTTGCAGAAATGCTTTGTAATTGACAGTATATCCGTGTAAAATAACATGCGACCCTGAATTTCAAAACTAGGCAAGAGGCAGAAGTGGGCTCCCCAATTTCTGATTGGTATGAGCATAGATCAATTCAAAGTTAGAATCATCAGCAAAAACAATTTATTTTTTGAACTAGAGTCAAGCTAAAATAGAAGTTGGACAGATTTCGAATGCAGAAGTATTGGTGTGAGATAGAAGTGGATGTCACCATCTCAAACGTGTCACACATATTTGCGAACTAAATTGGCTAGGATTAATGTCCACTACATGAAATACAAAGTTCCAAACTTGGTTAATTTCAAGTCAAATCCAATAAAGCTATTATAAAAATGAGATAGAAGTGTAGATAAACAGGAAAATGGACTGCTGGTTCATATATTTGTTATTTGACCAGTGGCCAAAGTTGGCCACGACACCTTTCAGTTCCTTTCAGCTTTCATCCAGCTGATTAAACTAGCAAATGCATGTAAGTGCTAGCATTGCACAATTTCATTAAATCGTAATATTGGATATGGCCTTAGATCTGATCCAAGCAGGTAAAAACATGTTATTGGATAGTTTTAACTCGGGTAAGACCCTTTCTGAAACGTAATACTAGATCTTGGTCAGTAAGTCGTTGAAGGTAACCCAATCGGAATTTATCTTTCTTGAATTGATTGAATAGGTAGAGAGCGAGGGAGCTAAATGCTACAGGGATATAATGTTGGCCGAAGTGAAGATGAGATGTTTTAATTGAAACTGTTACCTTTCACATTTGTATAATCATTGGAAATATCTCTAGCAGAGGTTTACCTTTAATTGTTAAAGGTTTGCTCTTTCTTACCCAATACCTTTACGATTCTTGTAATCTTGTTATCTTGTTGAGCAGAATCTTTGCAAGAATGTATTCACCAAAAATCTTGCCCTTCTTGGTGTACTTCGGCTTGGAATAGAGCTGTGTGTCCTGATTTTCTACCGAATGCAATTCATTGATCACGTATGTAGAGTAATAAGAAAGAAATGGAGTCTCATAACAAGAATAACATTTTGCGTCAGACATTGCACCTAATGAGTATCAATCAAATGTTACCCTACTCATAGGTAATCTAGACATTTTTATTTAACCAAAATTAAATGAACATATTTTGTATAGTAGAAATAATAATGTGCAATATTGAACATTTGATAGCTGATGTGATGTGCAGTTACCTGGAGAACATGTCATTACAAGTGGCAAGACATGATCAATTACAGGCCCAGTAATTGAATCAACTGTCGCATGTATCCATGTTTCTGATGTTACTTATCATGTATCTTTGGTACTCTGTCTTCTATCTAGTTGTGTCTTTCAGAGAATAGAGATATGCCTCAATATGTTTCTCAGGAAAAACTGGGGAGAGAACAATATGTTACAAGCTCAGAGTAATCTAGTTGTACATATTTGTACCAGTACAAATATTTGCTTCTCATAAAAAACACATTTTAACTTTCAAATAGCAAACTTTCATTTTATTTTATTAGCATGATTGGATCAGGGAGAGAACAATATGTTTCAAGCTCTGGAGTAATCCATATTTAAGCATTTAATACCAGCACATATATTTTACTATTCATAAAAGACATATTTTATTTTTCGCAAAATCGCAAACGTTCATATTTTTTATTTGCACGATTGGATCATAAATTACATATGGCATGTTGTTGGTGCAGGCATCCTGTTTTTTTTATGGCCACATAAAAAAAAAGGGTTTTTTTTTAAATTAATTTTTTATTTTTTTTAATTGTGTGTGTGTTTATTTCCTGTTTGAACAGGTAACACCCCAGGTGCAAAATATCCTTGATAATTCCTTGGAAATGCTAGTTTTAAGTACTTAAAATGCCAAAATTTTCACCATTTTATCCCATTTTCTGAGTAATTTATAATTTTCAGGTTTTTTCAACAAACACCATTCTCATGCCTGGTTGGTGTGAATATGTGTTGTTAACTCTTGTTCCACTTTGCTTTTAGCTCTATGAGTCTATGCCCAAACCATGCAAAGCAAATCCTAAAGCAGGCCTTGGATCTTATCAGGTTCTAGTTCAACAAATCTGAAGTTCAATGTCATAGTAAATGCATTGTCAATATTGTTTGTTTATAACTAAGGGATTAACTTGTATTAGGTCTGGATTCACTTGATTTGGTTACTGACTTGATAATGAGCAGTGACTTACTATGAAAACAAATAACAGAGAAATTCATTATATTGTATATAATTGGTAATTAGGACTCCAACAAATCATTAATATGCACGGTGAATGCACAATTAAAACAAATGAGTTATCCTAGCTATAATATTGTATTCAAACTATACTCACTCTAATAATAATTTGTGAAAAAAAGAAAGAATATATCCTATTTTTATCACATATAGTTTTCACTTCAAATTGTTCACCTTGAATCCTAAAATGTGTGTGTGACACTAAGAATGAGGCTGCCTTTCAATTATCAATACAGTGTAATAATTAATTGGTACACAATAAAATGTTGAATTGTTGGTGATATCTTCAAAAGTTTATTGGTTTATTGCTCTCACTATCCCCCTGGTATTTTTGTTGTTGCACATTCTTTGCTCTATGTTATTTAGGTTTAGCTCTGTTGTGTTTTGTTTTTTGGTTTTGCAAAGTGGCTGGATAGTAAAAACATCAATTTTTTTATTTTTTTCTGATTTGGAAACTTTGATTTGTCCATAAAATGAGTTTGAATTCATTGGTTTTCTGACAAAGGTTATTGTATTTTTTGTTCCTCTAGTTTAAACTTCAAACCAATCATGTGATGCATGCTTTTTCTGATATTACTGATTGCTTTATATGAGTTTAATTATGTGCAGATCCAAGCTCAAGGCGGCAGCTAACTGCTTGCCAATTGAAAGTGCACAAACAATTCACATCAGCAATGCTAAGCCATACCAGTTTAAAGTTGTTTCAAAAGCAGATCTTTCACTCCAGCTAGATTAAACTAATCAATTTGAACTTGGGAAAGAACCCTGAAAGCATATCAGAGATAGATAATTGTGAATCTGCTCAATAATAACAAAATCCTGTTTGTCCTTTGCTGCATAAAGTTTAGTGACATGATATGGTTCTTTGGGGGTATAATGATGCATGCGATTATGAAGCCGCCAAAGAAACACCACTTTTCTGTACAGATCACTGGATTGGGTTACAAATTGATATGTTTGTATTTTTAGCTCATTTTGTATTTATTTATTCCCATATTTGTTATTGAAGCAAGTAATTTGTATTCCTGTTCATTCATTGGGTAGTGCAGTCGCCTTCTAGGAGTTTTTGTTCACAAACATGTGCAGGTTTATCAATATGACACGCCATGATTTGCCAATAGGCTTGCCTGTATCTACTTTTCTTAAAGTTTGTGCCAGGTTCATCAGTGGTCATGGCCAAAAGGTAGTTTACTGGCACAATATTTATCTTTCCCCCATATTTTGCAGATAACTTCTGTTGTACTCATCTTTAACAAATTGTTTTGTATGATACTTCTTTTCCTTTAATGTCTGGTAGTTCTTTGGGAGACAAACATCACAATAAGCTTGTTGTGGTATTTACCTTGTGATTGACCTCAAAGTACAGTACTTTTGAGTTTGTTAGCAGACATGGAGGAAGCACGTTATCAGTGATGGGATGACTGCTTTGGCATTTAAAATTCCAAAGTAACAAAAGTGTTAAAAAATACATGACCCACTTCAAACATTATACTGCATTCACAAAAACTGGTATTCATATCTTATTCAAATGCATGTTCAAGCTATTGCACTTTGTGTATTTTTACAAATGATTACATACCTCCTACAACATATTGATTGGTTATTTTATCTCCAATTTGTAGTTTTGGTACTCAATCTGTTTCAGGCATTTTTGACCGAGTTATTGTTGCCTTTTTTCTGCACATGATTTTATGAAACTTACATTATCTGTCTTTCTCATGTATTTCCAGGTCCTCTATGAATGAGAGTTGTTGATTTTATACTCTATCACTGCCATATTGAATATTCTTCTCTTTATTAGAAGTATGTCTTCATTGAGAAAAAAATTAAAAGATACTTGACTCTAAGAACAATTTAGAAGGAGCTAGCGCAGCAACCATTTTGAAGTAGCAGTGCAAGCTTAGATGTGGCATCTTAAGGTGCAATCACCTCCTTCATATCATAGATAGATTTGATTCGCATCAGTTACAAAACACCTTACAACGCCAATAGGCATACTATCTCAAGTGCATTCGGATATAGCTGCAGGTTCACTAAGTTCATTGTCAAGGTTTTTCCAAATGAAATTTATGCAATGATATTGGGCATTATAACCATCACAAGTTTGCTAAATAGATTTACCCCCTTGTATTCCCCTTACCTAATCATGGCGTAGTATTGTGAGAATTAATCAAATTAAAAGCTTTGATGCTATTATACTGCAGGTGCTATACTCAGCTGGTTCACTAGTTTTCTGAATTGGATTATAAGAAAGAAAATTGGAATATAATTTCATCCAGCATAAAAACAAAGATTGAGATGGAGAACAAAATTATTAATTATGCAACTTTTTCTTTGTAATTTAATCTTCATGTGTATCATGCTTGAAGTTAAAAAAAAAAGACTCCAAAGTCAGCAAGAGCCTTCTGGATTCCAGGGCCAAGAAAGATTTTTTTTAGAATTTAAATTTTGACATTCATGGAAATTTGCAAATACAAAGTTAACAGCAGGCCTCAAACTTGAATTTTCAAAGATTTGATGTTCTAAGAGATAGGAGAAAACTTTTAGCTACTCCATGCACTGCCAACAGAATCACTTATGTGACTAGAGATAACAACAGTTAACGTATAATGGTCATCCCTTACAGCTCCCAATTTACACCTGGACTGAGTAAAATAATTTGGAATGAACTGCAACATATTTTGTTAGTAGTAGGGGTATATCATTCATTCATTCATTCATTCATTCATTCATTCATTCATTCATTCATTCATTCATTCATTTATTGTATTATTATCTCACAACTTACTTTCGAAGCTCCTCCTCCTCCCTTATCATATCAGTACCACCACACATTCACATATTTCTTCATAGTTGTAAATGTGCTTGCTGATAACCTAAAGGGTAACCACCAAGCCATGCAGCTGCCTGTAGTCACGAAAGTAATAAACCCTGATAAGAGTGAAATATTTTCTCGGAAATCCTATCATCACATTTAAATGTCACTGCAACTATGCAATCATTTTATACTCTTATATAAGTGAAAATATAAGAGAGGAAATTCATGGCTCCCAAATAAAGATTGTTATCTAGCATTATCATATAAATCTCTAGCATTCCATATTTATTATGAACGTGAAGTTATACCTTTAAGCCAAGTAAGGTAAAGTAAGCCTTATAAATCTCTGGTGAAGTTTTCAAAGCAAGCACGTATCCATCCAAGTTTTCTATTATCAATGTCCAAAGCCTTTCGCTCCAGGAAACAGCCGTGATAGTGTAATATAGCTTGCAATCCTAACCTCAGAAGGCAAAGTTCAAATATATCAGTATACATTATAGCGAATAGAACTTTGCCACAAGATACTGATTCCTGGGCTTGTTATCTCAGAAGCTTGAGGCAGAAATGGTGATATGAGACATGAAAATGAGAAGGATATCTAGTGGCGCATCTCAAGGCCGTGCTGAAATTGTGGAAAAAATGACGGCAACTGGATGTGACATGTCATAGAGGTATGGGACGGAATCTATATGAAGCTGGTCTGTCAATTGAAAAGGTCTCATACATATTTGGATCCATAGTACATTATTTGAAAATGTCACGATTCATGATCAGAGAACATTCTAATAATCGTGACTGTGATAATGACGAAATATTAAAAGCATTTTGTAAAGTTTTGTATTTAGTAAATGATTCCTCTTTAAAGTATTTCATATATATTATGAATGCCATTAGCTGAATCTGCATGGTTTTATTTTAAATTATTGGCGAGTTATTTAAACAAGCTTTAAAACATATCACATTTCATCAAGTGAAAATCTACTTGGAAGTTCTCTCTCAGGCATAAATATCAAATACTAATGATTGCATTATATCCTGGAAGGAATTTAG
>JAUMTS010112555.1:0-10222 GCA_032273385.1 Ophiopholis aculeata | reverse complement strand
ATTAAATGATCATGTGTTCTTCTCAGTTTTTTTTGTAACATTAAAAAAAAAAGGAAAAACGGGTAAAACAAACCCCACTGCATTCACTTAGCCAAATTTTGTTTTTAAATCGCGTAGCGCTTAGGGTTTTGAGCTGGAGGAACCTGAGACAAACTTTCATTCTTTTTGGCCTAAGATATTACAGTGTCATCTGTGTGTCGGTTTTCGATTTAACATGAATTATTTGTATCTTGTTGGATTATGTTCTCAGTTCTGGCCAGCAGTATCTCTTGGGTATAGATAGGCTAGGGAAATATAATTAAAATTGGAACTACTATCTAAGACCAAACCTAAGGAAAAGGGGTAATTTGTCAAACAATAGCCTATCAGTTACTGATAGTCAGTTGTTTGACAAATTACCTAAGCCTGTTCAAAATAATATTTTACACTGAATGTTTGACAATCAATTTCAAATGTGAATATTAAGAAAAAAAGCAAGTGTTTTAAAATAAGAAAGCTTCTAAATACTGCGCTTATTCAAGTTCAAGAGAAAATGTGCCTGTTTTTATTCTTATCGTTTGGATTAATGAGGTCATTTTATAAAGGGCACATACATTTAAGCACACAGGTGCCTTATGTTGGCTTATTCTGTAGACCTTAATTGTTGGATTTTTAATGTTTATCAATTATCTTGTTGGAATTTTAATGTTGATCAATTATGTCTTAGGCTCATGCCCAGAGTTATAAATATAAAGCTAGGTGAAATTCATACAAAATAAATAGACCAACATGACTCGTGAGTAGGGTAGCAGTTAAAATTAAGAAAGTCAAACAAGTAACTGTCAGTTGCTTTAAAAATAAGCTTTTTTGTGAAATTATAAGAATCAATATGAACTGTGGGTATTACCCAACAAGCACACACTTTAATTTAAAGCAAGGCCTCTTGTAAGCAATATGTTGATTCAAGCTCAAGTGAAAATATGCCTGTTTAGATAATATTACATTGCAAATAAATGAGGCCATTTCACAAAGAGCACATAAATAAAAGAACAGCATTCTTGAATATGCCACATGTAAGTGCTTGATGTTGCTTTAAAGCCATCTCCTATCTGTGAGATATTACAATGTCATCTGTGTGGGTTTTCAATTTAACATGAATTATTTGCACCATGTTGGATTGTGTTCTCAATTCTGGCTAGCAGTATCTCTTGGGTATAGATTGGTTGAAGAAATTTAATTGGAAGCCAATTGACTATCTAAGAGGAAACCTGAGAAAAGAAGTAATTTGTGAATTCCTCAAAATGATGTAAATGACTGTTACTACTGTTTTAGTTTTATAAGTAACATGTCCATTTCATTTATGAAGATCAATAGAAAATGTAGATATTTAAAATAAAACAAGTGGAACATACAGATTCATTTCAAGTTTATTTGCTGCTGTGCAAGTACCGTACTGACGCGGGTAATGTCCCACCTTCGGGTAAAGTCCCACCCCCTACTTTGAAAAAAATTTCAGAAATCCCCCCCCCCAAAAAAAAATTATTATTATCATCATTATTTTTTTTTTAGTACTTGTATGATTGGTTTTTTTTTAGTACTTGTTTGATTGTTGGCGCCCTAAGACTGCTTAAACAATTAAAGGGCGGTAAGTCCCACCCCCAAACTTTGAAAAACATTCGGGTCAAAAAGGGGTGGGACTTTACCCGCGTCAGTACGGTAATATTGACAGAAAAGTGAAAGAGCCTTATAAGTTATATGCACACTGGTCAACAGTTTCATGTATTATCTGCACAATTGTTGTGTGCTTTTTTGATTTCCATAACAAATAGTAAGTTGTAAGGTTAATTTTATGGGATGTTTAAAAAAATATTTTACATAAAATGGTTTCTTGGTTTATTTATTTGTTTTATTATGCACCAAATTCCATTTATTTTACCTAGTGTATAATATATTCATAACAGAATTATAGCTAAGATAAATTGGTCACTTTATAACAGTGTACCCTAAAGGGTGAAAATATACTTGTTTTTCTTCTTCATATTATGTGCAAAAAAATCTGTAAGATTCGATACAGCTAATTAAAAGTGTAGTGCTTCATGTTTTTCCCAGTACACTATGTCAGAAACAGTAGAGTAGAAATTTATATTTAGCTAGGATCACAACTTTTGCTGGGAGCAGAAACCTTAGTATACCATATATAGTACCTGTATCATTTGCATGTAGTAAAGTATAGCACTTTGATGTTAGCGCTATGAATTTTCTTTAAAGTGTTCAATAACATAACATTGATATAGAGGTATGTCTTTGTAATGTGACTGATTTTAAAATGTCAATAAAATTAGGATTAATTTTTGCAGTTTCAAGATTGAAATGTTACCATCATCAATTTGACATTTACTGCACTGTGTTACTTATTTAATGTTTCTTTTGACTGTTGGAGCTGCAATTTGTTATCTACTGAAGGTAATGTCTTCATACGCTATGAGTAATGTTTCTACTGAAGGTAGCATTTCACCAGCAATCTGAAATCTGGTGCTATCTACTGAAGATAACACTTTAAATGCTTTAGATGATGGTTGTTAAGAGAGCTTTTGAATAATAACCTTGAGTTGACTACTTGCTAAAAAGTAAACCTTGAGTTCAAACTGTAGTATTGTGACAAAATGACTTTTAAGCGCACACCACATCATCTTGTTTGGCTCCAGAGGAGAGCCATTGATATTGCTTCTCAAATTCAAGTGATGCAAGATGTATACGTGTCCAGCCATATCAAAACGATGCAATGGTCGGCATAGAGACTTTTGACACAACATTGAATTTGATATAAGCAAAAATAATAAAAGTAAAAGGAAATCTATCACTTGTTTTCTTCATTACTCAAGAATTCAATACTAAACATACGGCCAGGTAGCATAAATAATGGTTTCTCGTTCGGACTTTTTAAAAAATCGGTGAGGGAGGCCCTTATTATTTTTTATTATTCACATATCTATTATTAATTTCTGTGCTTAATTCCTATTGCTGATTGATTGTCATCTTATCATAAAATGGGGAGGCTCTTAATTATTTTTGTTATTACCCTGTTGTGCTACCCATATCCTTGAAAATATGATTGAAATATGTTAATAAATGATATCCAAGCATTTCTGATCATCTATTTTCAACACAACACTTTATTCAACAAAGTTACAGAGGAAATAAGAGAAATAACACAAATATTTGAAATTTCTCTCAAAATCGGTGCGTGCGCAGATGAGAAACACATAATTTATTTTACTTGGCCTAACAAATGTTGTGTTTTATTAAAGTGCTTTGTAATTTCTTTAACCTAAAATGAATATCTCATTTTCAAACTGATAGTCCAATTGAGTCCAATTGCATCCTTTTGATATGACTGTACACATAATTATATAGTTTAGTTTGATTTATGTTCGTAAATAATCATGTTCAAGGCTAAACATAAACATTATTGCTGGTTGGGCTTTAAGAACTATCTTAGTAATTGCTATAAAATAATTGGTTTTCACAACAATTCATTGAGCAATTACATTAATGAGCTTGGGAAATATAATTTCAAGTTAATGTTGATGTTCTCTGGGGATTTAGGTAAATATAAATGTTGTGTCATCAGCAGAATTGAACAACATTAATTTGCTTCTATAGGTCAAACACTTTATGGAATTTGACATGAAGTGTACTCTAATTTAGTTTGTCTTTTGCAAGCCAGTAAATTACAAATTAGTTTTGAGATTTTCTATAAACCTATTCTCTTTTTGTGGACTTGTACTTATCTTAATTGATTTCAAAACAATAATTTAATATCTTATCGTTCTCTAGACAGTCATTACTGAGACAAGATAAGATAAAAATATGAATGCAGAGGCCAAACATTGTTTTGCTCAATTATTAATCTTTTTAGATGTAAAAGATGCATTGATTCTGTGCTCAAGAAATGGCCACAAACTTGCAGGACAATTGATGGATTTGATGCTTATTAAATTCACTCGTTCTATGGACTTGATCACTATATGCATCAGAATCCTTGTGTCTCTGTTGTTTTCAATGAAATTTAGTGAATTTATTATTAATTGTTTTGTTAACATTTCACCTACAAAATGGCTTTTCTGATGATAAAATATTGCACAAAAGTTGAATTGAAATTTATTTGCAATACAAACAGAAATTGTTGTTATTGAATCCAATTTGGTAGGAATATGCAAGGCTACTTCAGGTCAATTTGAGATGGTTGAGACTGCAGCATCGATTTTCTTATTTCTTTCCTTTATTTAATTTTCTCTGTTAATACAACAAGAGGAGTGTGAGTGATTATTTGATTACAATGATATAACGCAGTGTTAATTATTAGAGACAATAACCCTGGTACATCAGATTTTCTTTATTTCTTTCCATTATTTGATTACCATTGCTTGTACAACAAGAGGAGATGTGACGGATTATTTAATTACAAATGAAATAAGACGATGGTCTTTTCAAGAGGCTGCCAGATTTTCTCAATTTTTTCCCTTTGTTCACATATGTATATTTTTTTAAATTCTTGATATGTTGCATCTTCCTGCAAATATTTTTAAAAATTTGTGGGAAAAAAGTAAACTCTTGCTTTTTACTGGAAAACATCTACCGTATATATTCAACTACTGAGTCAATATATGTAAAACGTATTCATAACATGAACTAGGTATAATAAAAAAAATTAAAAATCACCAAATTTGATAAGCGCAATTTTTGAATTCAATCACAAAGCACATTCTCGTAATAAAATAAGTCTTTACCAGGCTAGTACGAACTAGGGCATCTTATTTTGAAAGGGCAAAGGCAAGTAATTGTCCGAATTGTCCATAGCATTACTTCACGTCACTGTCCGCACAACGGCCATTGCTGACAAGAAAAACAGGTCAAGATGTGCTATGTAATGTCACTCCATTAGACTCTTAGTACTTTACACGCTAGCTGCTATTTTAGTGTACAAAACTGACAATTTATAAAATCACAGGGGGCTATCTCAGGAACTACTAAACCAATACTAGGCTTGTTTGTACTCAATTGAATGCATTCTGTATGCTGAGTCTGAATATGATAATAAAAATCTGAATTTGACAATTTTTAAAAAGGTTTGAAATTTTTGACATGTCGTCTGCACTTAACATCCGCGTGGAGAGGGTTAAGAATAGTGATAGTACTTGTATAGTGAAAAGTGTTTTGTAAGAGATATGTATTGCCAATGAGGATAAAACAAG
This sequence comes from Ophiopholis aculeata, assembly GCA_032273385.1. Classification (NCBI taxonomy): domain Eukaryota; kingdom Metazoa; phylum Echinodermata; class Ophiuroidea; order Amphilepidida; family Ophiactidae; genus Ophiopholis; species Ophiopholis aculeata. The sequence continues at coordinate 4,988 of JAUMTS010112555.1, read as the reverse complement.
TATGTGTGTTATTCAATTGATAGGATATATCTTTCCCGGAACTGAGTATTATGAAGATTAAGTTTGAGGTCAGGTAGTTTTTGACATACATCATCGTTTTCTTTTTCTGGATCCGTCATGTTATCCTCCTTGAGCGTCAGTTCCAGGTATTCAATAGATCGTGCATTTCATTTTGTGATGTTGCCTGACAATCAAAACACAGTCTCCAATGTCTATGCCCGCTGGGGTGCCCGTATCAATTCAACTCATTTTCTGCGAACTAGGTTTTCGTAGACTCATGTTGCATAACTAATCTCGGATTTTCACCTTTACGTATAATTGGTAACCAAATCAATAGGGTGATTGATGCTCATAATTCAATTGAGATTGAGCCTGAGTGCAAATGCATAGTTGTGATGCGTATTATTCACATATGGCCTTTAAAAGAAAATCAGGTTAAGTTGGAATTAAATGCATTGGAAACAAACTGATAGGGCTTGGTTGACGTATCGGGAATCAGTAGATTAACACATCATGGTGATATAACTGCAATGGGATTTCTTTGATGTGTAGGTTGTGGGTGTCATCTTTACAGAATATATTGGAATATACACTCTCAGTTGGTGTTACTAGGTTCTGATGTTGTTTAATAAAGTTAATGGAATCCCACTCGCTACCAGTGTACTGAATGATCTGAGCAAGGTAAATGTCACTAGGGATGGTCACCAATGGTGCACTGGTCCATGTCCAGAGGCACTTGTATGTGTGAGTTGATGGTACATTTTGAATTTCTGTCGGTGCAGTGAAATCTGTTTCAACCAATTGCTTGAGATACTGGGGGAATATTCTTGTAATTGTACAAAGTACATTGTAATTTAATGGAATCCCAATCGCTACAGTGTACTGAATGCTCTGAGGGAAATGTCCATAGGGATAGTGCATTAGTTCATGTCCAGAGGCACGTGCATGAGTGGATGGTAAATTGTGACTCTCTGTTGGCGCAGTGGAATCTGTTGTCACCAATTGCTCCTGATAGTTGGGGAATATTTGTGTACTTCAAAACTATCTGCATTATTCAACAGTACAAAAAGCCTTCTTCTGAGTGCAGAATTCTGATGATATTGTAAACAAAGCTATCTGTGGAGGGGAGGAAAGACTGTGTTCAAGCTGAGTTATGTCGGTTGCACTTACGTCTTGATGGTTGATTCACAGTGATCACAAATATTTAAACCATATTGTAAAGTGACAGGAATTTATATGCAAAATATGGAAGCCACTTGCTGGATATACATTGTAGCTTATTACCAATAAGGCCATGGGATGTTGTGATACACAATATGGAAAGTGATAGTGTACTGATGGTTAAGCTGTATATTAATGAGGCCAAGTTACCTAGTCAAGAATGCTATTGGCAGATGAAAAGTCCATGCGACAAACAAAACAGGTTGGTACTTTTCTTGTTTAATTTCATGTTTGTTTCATTCTTTTCATCTTGGATTTTTATGTGTTTAGCATATTTTGTCAAATCAAGATGAATTGGAGTATATGCCGCTGTGATTTGAACTGTGTGAATCGTATTTGGCTGTCTATTTGCTCTGTGGAATTGGCGATCAGTACAAGTACAATATGTTTTGCTTCTGCTCCATTAGCTTCACTGCAATTCCTGTCAGTCTTAGTTGCCGTAAATGTGTCTTATTTGGTCCAAGCTGACAAGTCAATAACGTTATAGCAAGTTGCCTGTTGACACAGTGTAACCCTGCCATGCCACTGTCAGGAGATATATATATAAGAATCCTGTGTTAACACCATGGGATATAGGGAAAGACTATATGGAAAGTAATAGTGTACTAATGTATATTAATGAGGCAAGGACATGAACAAGTCAAGATTGCTATTGGCACTGCAAAAGTCTGTATTAAAAACTAAAAAGGCTGTCATTTTTCATCCCTTTATCATTTTTCATCCCAAAGTACTTGTGTGCGTTTCGAATAGAATTTGTTGTGTGCATTGTTATGTGAGGCTTTTAGTGCTTGTTAAAGCTGGTGATGGAAAAACAACACTATCCTAGTCAAGAAGGTGTTGAAGGCACAACCTCTATATATTTATGAGTCAATGAGGTTTCCACGCGAATGCTATAGGCAGATGAAAAGTCTGTATACTATTATGGTTGTCATTTTGCATTCCTTAGTATTTGTATGCATTTGGAGTAGAATTTGTTGTTTGCAATGCCGCCTATGTGAGGCTCTTAGTGTGTGTTAAACCTGGTGCTGGAAAAAACAACACTTGATTGACATGACTCTGTACTGTTAAATGTGGTTTAATAACCATATGCTGAAAATTCTGGCACAATCCTATTCAGTGATAGGTCTCCTTAATCAAACAGGGTGAATGCTAACATTTTTTTAAACAATTTGGACTATTTTCAGGTTAAATCCAATTTAACATCCTTGGAAATCACAGAAAAAAATCTTATATTGAGTCAAATTCAGGAAAAGCAGATGATGTTCAACAGCTTACTAAATCAAGATAAATTTCAGCGAAGGCTTATGTGATTTGAACTGTGTGAATGACGTCTATTTGCTCTGTTTGCCAATCAGAACACGTTTAATCTGCTGGACTATCTTCACTGAAATCGTTGTCAGGCTTAATTGCAGTAAATTTGTCTTATAAGCATGTATCAACACTATGGGATGTAGAAGACAATACGGATAGTAATAGTGTAGTGATGGTGAAGGTGCTTACTGATGATGAAAGTATATACTGTAAAGCATGACAATTTCGTGCGCATTTTAATTTCTCTATTTTCGGGAGGGCATCCAATTTGCAAAATTAAAATGCACGCACAAATTTATTCCATGACTGTAAGCCAGAACAGAACTCAATAAATCACGAAATTTACATGCCCAGAAAATTGGCACAATTGACAATTCGCGAACAATTTCATGCAGCGAAAATGTCATGTTTTATGTTTTAGTGTAGTGATGGTGAAAGTATATATTTATGAGTCAAGGAGGTGTCCAAGTAAAGGATGTTATTGGGAGATCAAAAAGTTGGTATGACAAAACAAAGAGTTTGGACTAGGGTTTGTATATGCATTGTTATGTGAGGCATTTAATGCTTGTTAAACCTGGTGCTGGAAAAACAACACGTGAATGACATGGCTATGTGCAGCCAAAAGTACAGTAGAGTACACACTCTGCAAATTCTGGCATTGTGTGTGCACAATTCACAATATACAAACTATTCTATACAATTGTCAACTACATGGATGACAATCATGATGCATACCTTAATTACTTTAAGGGCAATTTGTTTAATGCCAAAGTGTGCCGCCTTTGCTAGCTAGCACCTTAATACTTTTAAAATGAGGCTTTGGGTCAATATTAAGAAGTAACTTGATAAAGCTTGAACAGACTGGTTAATATATATTATTCAATGTTCATTACATTGTGTAAATTAGAAGTCACCACACAGTAAGGAGAAACCTGGTACCATGTCTTGTATTTAACATGTGTTCTTGATGCGATCTGAAATTCTGTTTAAAGAAAAGCAAACTATTTAAAATTTGTCTTTAATCAACGACAGTTATCATATCATTCTGTCGCAGGCAAGCTCCTTCATGATGAGCTCTGAAAAAGTGTAAAACAAAAATATTCTACATCCGAATTCTAATGTACCCATGTGTCAAGGCGAGATAAGCACTATGCATGTGAGAATCATGCACACAACATTAATTGTGATGTGAAAGCAAAATAAGTCTGAAGCCAATCAGATTCGATTTCAATTTGTATACTTGATTGTATGCAGCAATTAGAATGCTACACTTTGCAGAAATCCCCATTAAAATTAGTGAATTGGTTCCAAAGATACGGGAAGTTGTATGGATGTAAAAACGATAGGAAACAAAGAACATTATATCCTTTCCTTTGCTGTATCTTAAATATAACGTTTGCGAGTTTCATCTCATTTTGCCTAATCACACAACATTAAATCATTAATTAATGGAAAGATTATCGTCTACTGTCAAAGGGAGCAGATGGTTTTGTTGTGACATGATGATATTGATTGACCTAGAAAAACATGACGGGTAAAATAGAAAATGAATCTCAATTTTGTGTGTTAAAATTATAAGGCTCACACAACAAGAGGTTCGGGAACATGATTCGGAGAAGGGTTGTTAGTTTCTTATCACAATGAAATTTAAGCATTGTCAATGGAGGCGTTATGATAATTTGAGTGAATTTAATGCTTGATTCATTTTGTGAAAGATGATAGTATCAGATATAGGTCATGGATCATCTCAGAATGAATTCAGCTTATTCTTTTCAGTTTCAATATAAGGTGCAATTTCAGTTTCAATCTAAGGTGCAAATTCATTTTTGAAAATATTTAGGGTATTTAGTTTTGCTATAAATGTGTATTCAAGAAGTACAAATAAATCCTGTATTTGGTGGTTTAAGACAATTAGTATTGTTTTGAAAATCATTTCAACATAGGTATTAAAACTCAAAGAGAGCATTAATGATTAAAATATTTTAATAATTTTGATTTGAGTGAATTAATGACTGTGCACTATACTTTTTGATTATATCCTTCATTTTAATTAGTAAATATGTGATATTAATATTCATTAGAAATGAGTGATATTTGTTAATTTGTGTGGATCGTTATCTAATGAGTTTCCAATATCAAATATAAATCATGTAGATCTTTGAATATTTTTGAAACCAAACCAGGAGGAGATAAACCATTACAATTTTACAAATATTAATAAGTACATGAAAGGACAATTTCACACAAATCAAAAACATTCTATGTGATTACTTGATAAAATCACAAATTACATAAAAAAGCTGTTCGGAAATCATGTTGCCTGCTAGGCAGCATGACTTTTTCACAAAATATAAATAGCAACATTTCATGAAAACCACTTTGGGGGATTATTTCAAAAACTCATGAATTACATGAGAAAACTGTTGGAAATCGTGTTCCCTTCTAGGCAACATGAT
>JAUMTS010112444.1:0-10222 GCA_032273385.1 Ophiopholis aculeata | reverse complement strand
CAGCTACCTACTTAGACACCCTGATTAACACTGACACTGACCTAACAGCTGAGGAACTTGCAACAACCATGATTGACAGGAGCACTTGGAAAGCCATCATAGGAGTCCAACCGAGGTCGCCGTAGATAGATTACTTCATACTACTACGTTATGTAACCGGTCTTTGTGGGGGAATGGGTGGATATTGTTATTGTTTCAATGGCATCTTTGAACCATGTATGTAAAACTTGGGGTTTGTATACTAATAATTCCTAGTAATATGCCTTCTTATACTGATTGCGCAAATAGCAGCTTTATATGTGGGCTTTTCTTGGAACATAAAGGTGAGTTCATTAAACCAAATAAAAGGAGATGATTCCGTTTCAAATTAGTAGGCATACGCGATATAAAAGGGTAATCAATTAAATATATATTGCTTACCTGTGTTAGTGATATAAAAACATCCGGGTGACATGAAAAAGAACAGAAAGAAACAAATATTAAGGGTGGTTAAGTTTAACGATATAATTATGTTCTGAAAAGCACAACATTTTCACAAAAAAACGCGAACATTTGATATTTTACACAATTGATGGGTTTAATGGTGTAATGCTAATATATGTTGCATATATCACATCGTCATTTTTGCTGTGGGTAACATAATAATCATACTAAAAAAAATCAAACTTATTACAGGTACTTTTGAATACTGGGCGTCCATTGTAGGCTTTTTGTTTTGAAGAAGAAAAAGACTACCTTTTTATTATTACTTTCTATCGTTTAAAGTTAACAGTATTCAAATGCCAATTACATTATGTGGGTTAGCCCAACAAATTATAGAAAAGACATTGGATATTCATCTAATTGTTCATCATATCAAATGTATTTCTATTACAAAGTAGCAGGGTGCTGTTTCTAGGTTAATATACCACATTTCTTCTATAGAGATAAAAAAAAAATCAACTACCGAAACACCGCACTGTACTGATGCAATATGATATCAGTTTGATCACAAGTATTACCCGCTAACATAATGTTATTTCCGGGGCTGGCGATATTAATATATTATTTCCCGGAATGAAAACTACCCTTTACTTAACAAGCCAAACATACCTATTGAATGATTTAATTCTGCAATTTAAATCACAATTATTGATACAAAAAACCGTAACTGTAGGAACGGTTAAATTATATCATAGATATCGCGGTTTGTCTTGATGGATAACTACCAATTTTTAAAGATGAACTCATTGTAACTTGATTAAATATGTTTTATGTTTACTGTAAATGCATTTGCTCTTGTTTTGTTATAAAGCGCTATGGGACTTCGGTGTGAAGCGCTATACAAGAGCGGTTGTATTATTATTATTATTATATATGCCGCTAACATTTAAGCTTGTAGGTATGCATTAGTGGTAATTCGTCCAAGAGCAGATGCAGAATAAAGCAACATAATAGAACACGAGATGCAGACGTTAATAAGCCTGTAAATGCGACTTTGGTAAGTGAAGTGATTCTGATTAACATACCAAAGTAGCAGGGAACCAGCATATTTTAAATTATAAACTTCTCATTGATATACATTTAAGCATAACTACATTGATCCGTATCTGCGTTGTTGTACGGTGAGCCCCCAGTATTCATTTAGCGTTCATCAAGCAGTCAACCACACCACCACACGAAGGTCAGGTTTCGGTATTGACACAGCGTCAAGGGGCCCTTTATTATGTCCTAAAGCAGTTGCCTGACCGGAACGGTTGTAATCTGAGACTAGTCTTTGGGCAGAATTGGGAAGTTGACTTCACACTTTATTAATTATCGTTATAGATAGGATATGTGATAGCAAACTGCCCTGAATACTTTTTTTGGTAAATGAATGTTGCCAAACATATGACACTTCATTGATGGTGTAAAATAGTCAGATAGTAAATGTTTTTTTTAACAAAATTCATAACAATTTCCTGTAGCTGACAACATGTTAAGATTTCCACGAAACACCGCTTAAAAGTTTGGTATAAAATGTCATCATTATTTTACTTATAGTTCGTCACAAGACATGTTAATATGATATGCGGTATGAAGGTGTTAAACTATTTGCGTTATACTTATAGTGTTAAAGGCTCAAGTTATAAAGTGATGAAAATAGACAGAATCATTAGCAGACAAGATAATAATATTTAAAACTTTAAATATGAATCAATAAATAGTACATATTAGTTGAACCGACTCCTACTATGTTATTGGTCTGCATTAGTTACCAATTTGAATAACGCAGTAACTTTTTAATATGTCGATTTAACAAAAATAAAACAAATACATTAATATTTAATGCCGAGCAAATGATACTCTAAATGAAATTATCTGCTTTAAATTGCTTTTGCACCTTTATAGCTACCATGTCTGCTCTATATCTTGTGTTGTTTTATACGCGTGTGAATACCTAATAGTGTTTCAAAATTAATACATATGATACATCAATAAAACTGCATACCAATTATTATACCATGAAGTGTTGAACATTAGCATGGCAGTTCTATTTTTAATAAAGAATGTGATTTTGAGTCTAGTGTACACAGGATGATTATAAAGCGCATGTCTTTACCGGGCCTCAATTCATGACTCTGCCGTGACATTAATGATATTGTTAAACATACAGTTCTTAGAAGCTATGCGTAACTCGAAGTCCGTTTTATATTGTCATTAAATACCTCGGGTGCCATATTAATTTAGATCCGCTGAATTATTAATTCAACAAAAGTATAGATTCCCTAATTAACGTGTAACTAAGGAATGGTAAGAATGAATAGGCATATCTACTCAACTTAGAGTAAAACTGCGGTTTATCATGTATGTAAGAACGCAAACTTTTTTCGGATGAGCTACTTATGTCCTTGTATCAAATAATGTTAGAATATTTTTTCAGCCAACGACAAATATTCTTAGCAAACGTTTACAAACGTCACCAACATGTTTATAATATAGATGAAATACTACATTCCGTTTTGTTTTCTGTAAAGCCTACAATGATTTGATTTTGCGGTGAGCCCTAGTGATCATCTAGCAGTCAACCACAAAAGGATCAGGTGTTATTATTGACACAAAGTCAAGAGGCCCTTTATTATTTCCTAAAGTCGTTGGCTTACCGGACACGGGCGGAGTCTGAAACTAGTCTCCAGGCGGAATTGGGAAACTGACTTCACACTTTATTAATCATCTTTATAGATAGAAAAATATAATAGCAAACCGCCCTGAGAATATTATTGGAAATGACAAAAGAGCGTTGCTGTAAATATGACAAGTCATTGATGGAATAAAATAGGCAGATAATACATGTTTATTTAATTTTTAATATCAATTTTTATAACGACTTTGTGTATTTGACAACGGTATAAGGTTTCCACTAAACACTGCTTAAAGGATTGGTATCAATTTCATCCCTTTTTTAATTGTAGCTCGACAAGTTAACATGTTATGCGGTATGAAGGTGTTAAACTTTTTTCTATAATACTAATGGTGTTAAATGTTTAAGTTATAGGGTGATAAAAAAAGACAGAATCATTAGCGGACAAGATAATACTATTTAATACTGTTAAAATAAACCAAGATCAGGCATAAATAGAATATATATACAAATTTAAAGGACTCCCATCTATGTTTTTGTCGCATCATTTACAAATTGGAATAACGCAATAATATTTTCAGGTATTTAGTAACCAAATAAAAAAATATACAAGTTAATATTTAATGCCAAGCAAATGATACTCAAATTGAAATAATCTGCTTTAAATTACTTCAACACCTTTACTTTTAAGCTGACAGTCCAGGGCATATCCGTACGAATGTAAAAGTACGCTTGTAGCATCCCTTTCTTTTAGTTTGAAAGTTAAGCTTCCTTTAAAGGTTAAGCGTTATTGTTTGGAGTAGGTTTATGTAATTATCGAAACAAGATGGTTCTCGAACCGCAAGTCGCGCCTGATAATGCAGAGCAAGGTTCAGGGGAGACAAACAATGCAATGTATAGAACAAACTGATTAATGCAAGTGAATCATCCTATGTCTTCTAGTAGACGTGCCATTAAAATCAATTGATCTCAGTAACCATTAACAAGCGTTGGACATTTAAGTGAATTTACTGTCTTCGTAATGATTATTTTGCGGTTTCTTTGATTAAGTCTATCACAGAGTGCCTCTTGGAGGCAATATTCTATAACTTAAAGTAGCCGGCCACAGAGGATTTCAACACCTTGTTGATGAAGTTAATACAGGTCAAAGAGTGTTATCATAGTTTATTATTATAATATAATTGACGAGGTATCGTGTGTCAATAATCGTTGCATCTATTATTAAACCGTTTTACTAGTTCATGTCAGCTTGACCTATATGGCTTCATCAAAATTCACGCCAACGTAATTAACTCAAGTGAAACTTGAACTTAATTGCTTATTTAGTTATTGTCCTTAACTACACATACACTCGAATTCACAATTTGAAATATAGAACATTATTTAGAAATTAATGAAATTGTTGAATATTACAAGCTAATATTAAGTATTTACGCGTATTTCGAAGATCATTTTATATTATGATTAAACTACTTGAGGTGTCATAGTAATTTAGATCTTATGAATTATGAATTAAACGATAGTATGAATCATTTTATTAACGTGTATTCGAAAAAAAGATACAATTGTATAGGCATATTACAGTAGTATAGGGTAAAACTGCGGTTTCTACTTCATGTAAGATAGCACAAAGTGTTTAGTGTTAGGGTAAAGGTTAGTGTTTCGGTTGATTTTCTGAAGTACACTAAGGATACATGGTGCACCCTAACTGCATTAAAACAACGAAGCTAAAAATGTTAAATAAAAACCAACGATGTATATATTTTTAGACAGTAGTATTGAGGTGTGTACACACAAAATAATAAATAATAACTTCAGTAAATGTAAACCTTACATTTTCAAAAAATCTAAACAAGAACATATTAATGAGCTGCGAAGGGCCTTGTTTTTTAAAAAAATATTTTGTTTTTAGCCACCGAAGAATAATCCTAACAAACGTCACCAACTTCGAAATAAATGAAATAATATAATCCTTTTGTTTTCTTCACTATGCCTGGTCACCATCTTGTTCTTCGCACGTAAAAGCATTACCAAGATACATTTTTAATCTTATATATACTGTCTTTGATGCATCTGAATCGTCGCGGTAGTAATGAAGAACACTTCACTGATTATAGATCAGACAAAAGCAAATTGTGGCTACAGCTGTTATAACTAATATTATCTACGGTCAATAGAGTTTTATGTATTCGTATAGCAGTATTACATAATATGATTAAAGAGCAAAAGGGTTCATCATCTCCGTACCAGCATTGCAGACGCATCGTCAAATAAATTATTCTTTTAGCAAAATACAATAGACAAACTGCGTGAAATACTAGCGGAAACCAACCTTGTTTTGTACATATATTATATTGTTTACTTAGTGAAAAAACGAAAAACCTATTTCTGGTTTACTTATGTTGACGACGCAGAAAATACAAGTTTAGCCGCACATCATTTATTAAAAAAAAGCACAGGCCAAGCAGAAGCAGAAGTGACTTTCCCTATAGATGAAATGTATGCCACTTCCAAGGGTCATAGCAGTTTATCTTGTAAACTCTTTCAACAACGTTACGCTTGTGATCTAGTTAAATGAACACAATGGTGAAAAACAGCAGGTAATTGTTGAAAACGATTAATGAAATTGTAGTTTCTGGAACACAAAGAGATTCATTAGCTGTGAATACTAACGCAAATGCGAGATACTAATTACATTTCTGCGGTGCACATAACAAGTAATACAAGTGTTATGCTTTGTAAATCGCTTTGCTTACCAACATTAAACCAAAAAGGCAGAAAAAGAAGAAGCATAATGTGAAAAGCGGGATGATTTCAATTCCCTGTAATAAAGTGTATCTTGATCTTTTTATTTTGAGTTGTTTGAATCAAGTGTTTTGATAGCATATTTATGTCATCTGCTCATATCTGCGATTTTATAATATGATTAAATATTTTGCGTAATTTAAAATTATTCTTCACGCCTTAACATTTCTGCCCGACACATGTACTGAACTGTTTCTTTGAAAATCCATTTCTGTAATACAGTTTTAATGTACCAGAACATATGGTGCAAGCTGTTTGGTATGCCTCATAAATTTTAATATAAAATTACAATAATTCAATTCAACATTGTGTCGCCAGATTTGTTATTGATCATTAACGTTTCGCTATAAAGAGCAATGACCGCAATTGTGACAGGGTTGAAAACAGAATGAGTAAAGATATACCAATGTTATAACGACAACACAGGAATAAGGCAGAATTAAAAAAAAATTCAACCTCATATAACAAAGAATAATAATCATGACTACAAATGTACAGATTAGGTTAACTGCAGTTTTAATTGAGCGTATTAGTTGATTGATCGTACTGAAATGAATGACCCACAATTTATCGTGTACTTTAGAATCTGCTGAAAGATAGCCTAGTATAAGTAAGCCTTCTCGAGAATGGAATCATCTTACATAGGAGATTAGAGTTATTTTTAGATACCGATTGCAGGGAAAACGAAGAGTGACATTTATTCAAAGATATACCCTTTTTAAATTTATGTTGAAAGCCTTTATGAGGGTAAAATACCTACAACAAATATAATCACAATTTAAAACAAATTCAATTGAAATACATGTTGTGCTAAAACCGATAAAAACGTTTATTATTTAAGTGGAATATAAATGGTAGAAGTTCCCTATTGGTAAAATGTCATCTGTGCTTAAGTAAATTTCGAAAAGAGTGTAAACATCTCTCATTTTACCACAAGTCAAACAACTAAAAAATATGCCCGTATTATAACAAAGGTGGACAAATTATGAACGTTTATAAATAGAGCGAGGGCCTGGTTTCGATGAACATTTTGTACCTAACTGAAAACAGACCCCTGAACACAATAAGGCAAAATCGTGGTAAATTGCAAGTTCGTATAGGTATAGGCAAAGGTATCCTCATTTTTATATACAGCCGACACCAATACTCCCGCCAATACTATTTAAAGTTTCAATAAGTTCTAAGTGCCCGGCACTTACGTTTATTTCAATATTGACTCGAAATCAATATTCCATCAATCCGAAGCTTAAGTAAGGATATCACTTAACGTCTCCAGACTACAATGTATGCCAAGGAACTTTCAGATCATCACAAATGTAATGTACCGCTTTTAATTCGGTTATGTAAGTAAGGTCACGAGAGCTCCTGTCAATAAAGATTATGCAACGGATATATCTACATACTTCGATCATGTGCAGATGACGTCAGAAAGAAAGCCAATTATGCAGGATATTTCGTGCAAGTACTACTTTTCTTATACTTTCAGATATTTGTTGAATATAGACACGAGACTGTTGGACACTTACAATGGCAAAGTATGTAGAAATGTATGTAAGTGATACATTATTGCTATGTAGCAATGTCAAGCATTATATTATACCAGAAAGAGAAGTGGGTGTCTTTCATTTGAATTTGGTTTGATAGAAACAGTTCAAAATTATTCTTTTTATTGAAAATAATATTAGTTGTGCTACAAACTATATTAAACACATAATCTCCAAAAGTAGCTGCATTAACTTTATCATTTTAAATTTAAGATTGGTCGAGTTCTTATAACTATATTTCGACTGTTTGCTTCTTCTTTTTTCTTTGTTGACACATTACTACGCGAGCGATCCAATTTACAAAGCACGGTTATAATTTGACGACCGACCCAACCCAACTCAAATGCTACTGTCATCCTACCATATGTAGCTAGGACCTCTGAAGCTATCCGCAAGGTTCTGCAGAAGAAGAACCTACGTGTATACTTCAAGACGACCAACACCCTTCGACAACTTCTCGTGCATCCCAAAGACTCAGTTCCCAAGGACCTCCAGTCTGGAGCTATCTATGCTATTCTTTGCGGACCTTGTGACAAAGTCCACATTAGCGAAACTGGTAGAACTTTGAAGAAACGAACCAGTGAACATCGTAAAGACACTGACGTTGATAACAACAGAAATCAGCCGTCGCTGAAAATGTGGAGACCATGACATTGAACAGGTTATTCAAAGGCCACGTGACCAGTGGGCAAGAAGTTAAATCCTACAGACCCAGGAAGTTCTCCTCCTTTGCTCATTCCTTTGAGCTTCTTACACTGTCTATGCATAATAACATTTCCTGCCAATCATCTTGACATGGTATTTTGGCACCTTTATGACCCCTTTCATGACAGCTCTCAATGTATATCTTTTAATTTTTAGTTTGTTCTAAAGATGACACTTGCTACAGTATCGAAAGCTTAGTCCTCCAACATGGATGCATATAGGGAAAGATTAAGTTTTGCTCAAAGCTCAATTTTTATCTATTCAATACATCTGCTATACAAGCACTTCCCGATTGTTATGTGCATCGCAGAATTGTAATCAGTATTGCGCATCTGCATAAAGAATTGCTTCTTCTAATGACTCTAATCGTGTTTCAGTATAATACATTTCATTAACTGTTTCATCTATCACCTGCTTGTTTCCCCATTTATTTTCCATTTGACTCTTCCATCATAAGGTTACCGTTGTTGATGGATTTTAAAAGATAAACTTCAGTGACCCTTAAATGTGGCATATATGTCACCCATAGGGAATGGTCAATTCTACTTTACCTGGTATTCTTGAATTTGCTGCTATCGTATTTTTGTTCGCGCCGTCAAATATAAATAAGTGAACCGGAAACAGTCATTTCTTTGTTAACCCTCTCCACGCAGATGTCGAATGCAGACGACATGTCTAAAATATCAAACTGTTTTCAACGCATTTAAACATTCAAAATTCTTTCAATACTCTATTTAGATTAATGAAAAAGACATTTAATAAAAAAAAGACAATTAATACAAATAAGCCTTATTTTAATTCAGTAGATTCTGAGATAGCGCAGGTCATTTTGATAAAGATTGTAAATGGTCAATTTTGTGTACACGCCGACTGCTTCGTTTATGCACCAAAAAATATGGTTTTCCGCCAGAATTTCACGTAATTTGAAAGGGACGCTAATTTGACGAAGCAATGGCACTGCTGGTACTGGTTTATATACTATTTAGAGCCCAGGAAAGATAAATGCCAGATATATATATTTTTAAATTCGACGCGACCGTAAATGATGTGAAGCTGCACCTTAAATGTCCTTTTGTTTTCATTAGTGCATTCCAATTTAGTAAGATATTACGTAGATAAAGCTACTTCATTACAATTATTAACTGGTATAAAAATAATATCTAAATTTTGCAACAGTCGTGATGAATTTAAAGTTAAGGTTAAAATTACAGGATGAATGTTTGATGGCCCTTATTTTGAAATGAATATTAACAAACCATAATAAAGTAGAAGAGAAACAGCCTGCGCTGTAGCAGTAGACAGATTGCGTGTTATTAGTGCTCCAATTACGATTGTCATAATCTCATTCATTTCCTTCGTCATCGTAATGAGATATCTGTAATCATACATTGGTATACTATAACCGACATAATCAAGGGGAATGAGTTGTCTCATATATTGGTAAAGTATAACCGACATGAGAGAGGGGAATGAGTTGGATGTCGCTTATTTTTTTAATAGAAATGGCTAAAAGTGGCTTTTCTGTATGAGCAAAAAGCTTGATGTGGTTCGTCCAAATTGTATGCACTACTTGCCCACCCCTATAAATTCTCAAAACTATCTCTTTGTTTACCAACTAGCAAACACCTTTATCTTTTTAAGCCTTATGTCTCGTTAGAAAAGTCAATAAATATACAACAAATACACTAACGAAAGCAACAACTGAGCCTACTGAAATAAAGACAAAATAAAAAACAAATAATTATAGCAAGGGTGAGGGAGAGGAACAATTACTGATAAAATGAGAGAAACCTATAGGTACATACATATCTCCGCGACTTAAGGGTTGAATATAAAACAACGTCTTTAGCACCAACATGTAACTTATTTCCCTCCTTTCGTCGTACCAATGTCAGATGTACAGAAAGAGATCAAATAACAATTTAAAATGCCAAGTCAAATTTGAATGAGGGCGTTGATATAATGGGAGAACAGGTAGAGCAGCGGTTCTGTCCTCGCTTTGCACCCCTTAGACCCGGGTTCGATTCCCGAGTCCGGCGTCTAATGTGCAATTGGTTTCCAGTCCAAG
>JAUMTS010112333.1:0-10222 GCA_032273385.1 Ophiopholis aculeata | reverse complement strand
TATCTTAGTAATAATTGGCACTAACATGACTTAATTAAAAAAAAAAAAAACTTGTCAAAATTTGAAATAGATGAGCATCTAATTTGACAATACTTTGAAGTTGTATTCTGAACTCCCAGGGTACTTTTGCCTCACTTACCATTCTTTTGATTGGTTGAATATTTAATTGATCTAGTCAAGTTACCAATTACAGAAGCTTTACTAAAACATTTCACCTCTCTCATTTGAGGGAAGCCAACTGTGTATCTGATGAATAAATCTACCTTAAAAAAAAAAATTCACCGTGTTATATCAGACAACGGATACACAAAATGGTCTGAAAGCGATACCTTAATTCTCATTCTTAGACAGGTCTGTAAAAACGTTACATTTCCTACATCAAATAAAACAAACTGTGACATTTATTTACTTTTTAACCTGCAAATTGAATCGCCTAGCCTGTGACTCGTGCATCGTGTATACTATGCAATACGCAATGGCACACACAGCAAAAGCGCTGTATAATTATGAAAGACGTGTTATGTTATATCACCTCAGGATATAAAAAAGCTTGGAAAAGCTCTTAAGCCAAAGAATTTGTGAGATTCTTCAAAGCTGCTTAAGAATGAATGGTACAAGTTTAACCAATTGTGAGATGGCTCTGTTTCTCCTTACAATGATTTTTTATTATTTTAGTCC
This sequence comes from Ophiopholis aculeata, assembly GCA_032273385.1. Lineage (NCBI taxonomy): Eukaryota > Metazoa > Echinodermata > Ophiuroidea > Amphilepidida > Ophiactidae > Ophiopholis > Ophiopholis aculeata. The sequence goes on along the minus strand of JAUMTS010112333.1, from coordinate 9,544 downwards.
CTTTCAACAAATTGGTAGGAAGTTATCATGTGGATTAAACAGTACTTTTTTATTTGTGTAGACTCAAGCCAACAAGTTGGTTACCAGACTCATGAAGTGTACACCTAGCTATATCAGATGTATCAAACCAAATGAGACAAAGAGACCCCATGATTGGGAGGAAAAGAGGTATTGTATACAAAACTGTTGTTGTATAGTGTATATCAGGGCTCGACTAACTGGTGGCACCCACCCCAACTGCCCTTTTGCCCTGAAAATTCAAGTACAATTGACAGTACTCCATTGCCACTCCCGTGGTACCGGTAATCAATTGTGGCCTGACCGTTTTTAACGGTTACTTTCCATACATTTATCATGTTTTTACTAGTAAACTAAGTGTTGTATTGACATCTAAAACATTTCTTGCATACTTTAAACTTTGGAAGAACTGTTCTTATCTCTCCCTTTATGTTTTGATGCTCTATCTCCAGTTTTTTTTTATAGAAAATCCTTCTGTAGCTTTTGGTGCCCTTTAAAAAAAACCAACATTTGCCTTGGTGGGGTCACTTCATGCTTCAATTGATACAAATCAACTGATACTGGGTTTACTTTTCTTAAAGTTGCAACACTGAAGAATGGATTTATCTTTGGTGATTCAATGTCGTTTATCAACACCTCTAATTCATATCTGAATTAGGAAGCTTTTACAAAACAAAAATCTTCATAAAATTATTGTGAAGCACTGTAATAATCAGGCCTAGTTTACGTTTCACTGCCTCAGGAAAGATGGATACCCCGAGGGCAGGCCTGGAATTAGTATCCCAGAGGAGCCTTAGATTCTATCTTCAAAGTCGGGGTACCAACACAACATATTTGAAGGATAACTTCTTATCAGAAATATTTCAAATTTCAAGATTGCATTGCTGGGTTATGAAATGTTGGATGTAAATGAATTGTGATAGGATCAAGGGGAATGAGTCGTATGTCGCTAATATTGATTTTAAGGCAATAAAGGTGATAATCTCTTATCTTTCTTAATGTTAAGAGAAATCAATGAATTGTTGTATCTCTGGAACCAGATGTCCGATACTGATGGGGTTTGGATCAAAGTGTAGCATGTTTAATGGACAATTAGCTTATGTTGAAAAATCAAAATGGAAAATTGCCGACATAAGATTCATTCCCCTTGATCATGTCACAATTAGAAAATATTTTCAGATCTGTAATTTGACAAATTCCAAGAGAATCAATCAGAAAGAAATGTTTAAAAAAAAATTAAAATGGTCAATTTTGCAAAGTCTTAAAAAAGATCAGGACAAAATCATTTTTGTGCATGTCTAAAGTATCCAGCGTTAAAACTCTTATATGTCTACTTTATACCTTGAGGCGTAAAATATTTTATTTCTTTTAGAAGTCACTTTATATTCTTAAATAGCTGTAAAGAGTCTCGCAAAATCATTAGCCTTTCCTTAACAAAGCAGTGTTTATACAAGAAGCATTATGATAACATCCGGGCCTTGTAATACATTGCATCCACCAAACAGTTACTCAAGGCGTTTCACCACAGCATAATGAGACAGGTCAATTTCTTACGATGTTGAAGCCAGAATTTCCCAAGAAAATATACATAGATGAGTACAAAATAAATTGAACAGACATGAAATTATGATCTAGATCCTCTGACATTTTGCTTTTGACAGGGTGTACCATCAAGTAGAATACCTAGGTCTGAAGGAGAACATCCGTGTAAGACGTGCTGGATTCGCATACAGGAGAGAGTTTGACAAATTCCTGAGGAGGTAAGAGAAGATAACTTGCTCAGTTTTGCAATGTATGTGGCCTGTGGAGTAGCTGGGTGTGAATAAGAAATTATGGTATGACAAATTTGCTTATTTCTCAATATTTAATATTTGTTATAGCCTTTAAAATATTGGTAAATTGCACAGATATGTACCGGAGATCCCAGACTTCCTGTACCGCCCCGTGCAATGGCGTAGTCAGCTATGGAGCTCTTATTGGGGGTATTCGGGTCCTTGCTGACAGCATGCGCTAGCGTACGCCGGGTCTGCAAGTTTTCCGAAACACAAAGATGCTGCGCTCGACACAATATTTTACACGAAAGGTGTGTCGCTAAGTTGGGCGTTAATCAAATACGTGCATGGTTCAATAACTGCATTAGCAACGATTAGTTCCGAAATGCGACAAGGCAAAAAAAACTAATACCCCCAATTACATCCCCATGCTCAACCAAGATGGCGGCGAATTCTGGGATCTCCGGTATATATCTGTGGTAAATTGTGAGCATGAGGCAATTGGATCAAGTGGAATATCATACATGGTTGAGTTCTTGTCTCTCACATAGATATTTTAAACAGTTAATTGGTTGGTTTGGCAATTATTATATAACATTACATTGATCACATTTGTTGAATGGGTTTCGGGGTGACTTCAAAACTCAAACGCCGGTTGATTGAAAGTTCAGTGCGATTGAAGTGATTTTCATTGTTTAGAACAATATTACCGGCTCCAACCGTGTCAACAAGCAATTGAGTTTTAGAAGTCACCCCTAATACACTCAGATAAAGAAGAGCCTCACATAACTGCATATTTGGTTCTGATCAATGTTTAGTTTGTGATGTCCCTTTCTTTCAATTACTTAATACCAGAACATAAACCATGCTAATGCTGTCGTCGGTACTTCTGTCTAGAATTCAATGCTGTGAGATAAAAAGTTTCTGTTTGTAATATATCGTTGCAGGTATGCTCTGCTTACCCCTGAGACATGGCCTCGTTGGCGTGGTGATATCAAATCAGGCATCAAGCATTTGATGAACGCCGTCAACATGGATCCTGATCAGTGGCAGTTAGGGAAGTCAAAGGTCTTCATCAAGGCACCAGAGTCGGTAAGTATTAAATTGTCTTTACTATTGGACTTGCATCTAGATACTTGAAAGATTGAAAGTTCATCCATCTATTAATGATTAAAACCCATCAACCTTGTAGAAAAAAATGACATTTAAGGTAAACAATAAATCATTATTATCATGTCAATAATGAGTCTGCCTCTTTAATCTAAGAGAATTTATCTCTTTTTTGTTACAGTTATTCTTGTTAGAAGAACAGAGAGAAAGGAAGTATGACTTCTATGCCCGCAAACTGCAGAAGGCTTTCAGACGCTACAATGCACACAAGTACTATCTCAGACTCAAAGAACAAGGTAAGATCAGCAGACTTTGGATCCATAGGGGAGATTAAAGACCTCACACAAAATGTTCTGGTTTGGAACTCAAATTGGTGATTGTTTTGCTTGTGCTTGTGATCAAAATTTTCATGATTTGTCAAGAGTTTGTGTCCTATGTATCTAGTGTGATTTGAATTGAAACAGCTTTGAGAAGACACAAGGTGCATGAGACAAAAATGTGTTATGGACGCATTTGGTGTGTAATCATTTCATCATATTTTCTTTGCACGAATCTTGACCGTAAGCCTGCTACAGTCGACTCCAGTCTCCACACCTCCTTGGGCAAATCCCTCTATGCATTCTTACCTTCAGTACAAAATAAAACGTGGTAAAGTTTGCAAAAGGGTCAAGCATGGATATCTTGTCCCTTAATATTATGTACTAGAAGCAAGAGAAACAAGAGAGAAAATCACCCCCAAAGTGTGGCGACTGGAGATGAGCTTAGCGTGCAGAGAGTTTTAATTTTCACTCAATGACACACAGTGCAATCCCACATGCATAACAACATTAAGGACTCTAGGTTTGTGAAATGAATACGGTTTTGAAATGATGTATTTTTTCTGTAAATGAGAAAAAGAAAAGGTTCTTATATAGTTACTGTCTTTAACATTCTTTTATGGTTAACAATCCCTGCCATTAAAACATGTTTCCCAAAGAAGAGAATGGAAAAGGTTAAAGCAGATGAATAGTGCATTATTCCCTTTCAATAATGACTTTAAAAAGAAAAACTGTTTTTGTTGAAAACTATAACCAAATAAATTAAAACAGAATATATGAAAAATACTTTGGTATTTACATTTACAGCTAGCGACATTTGCTTCAACAAGAAGGAGAGGCAACGCTTCACTCTCAATCGCAACTTTGTTGGTGACTACATTGGTTATGAACACAACAATTCACTGCAAGCTATCGTAGCCAGGAGGGAAAGGATAGAGTTTGCTGACAAAGTCAACAAGTATGACAGACGATTCAAGGTAATTTGTTGGGGGTTGCTGAAGCTGTTTTTCATATGTACATTTTACAGACAGGTGACAAGAATTAAAGAATAAAGTGTACCAGTTGACTCTGGTATAGTGTTTTCTACAATCTATTTTTCCAAAATTATACATAATCAACGTGACATTAAAGAATGGGAGAAATAACCAGATCTCTAGAACTGCCCTTGGACACAAGTAATTAGAAACAAGTTTAAAAAGGAGTAAAAATCATGCAGACTGACTTACCCTATGTGAAAAAAACCCTGTCTACCCATAGAGCAGATTTTTAGAACAATGTTTTACAATAAAACGTTAGCCGTCTTAAAATGCATATCAGGTATGGTGACATACAAAAGTACACCCTTGCTTAAAGTAAAAACAAACCCACCAAATACATCTAGTACCAGAACTTTATACTGGTAGAATATTGCTGAGGTGCGACCTGTTATACAAGTCTTCATTGACCCTAATGTAAGTCTGTGGTAGTTTCAATGTAGCATTGCTCTAAATGTGCAACACTGCTCTAAAAATAGCATGTTTTTGTTATGAGATTGATGTGTTAAATAGAGAAATTACAATCGCTGATTAAGGGGCAGTAGACATGTTCAACATCATCCCCCGCCGAATTTTTAAAAAAAAATTCTAGATTTTTACACCATTAGAATCGTATTTAATAGTTGTTCAACCATGCCAATTCTTATGTTCCAGTTTGATGTACTTACCATTTGCTTACGAAGAAAAATTTACTTTTCATTATTTAGTTTTCGTTGTCGACACCGATAACTAAAGACCGATCTTGTTGCGGCGAAATACTCTCGTTTCCACTTTATGCATCCTACACAGAAATCTACTAAAATGCAGTTTTTTACACTTTTAGGAGGAATTTATATATTTTTTTCTATAAACAATAGTTGTGAACGTATTTCAACATATCTGGTGAATTTCAGCGTAAAAGAATTTACCAAAATATTGTCTACTGCCCCTTTAACCAAATTAACCGTTTTTAGTAGTTAAGTTATCAATACCCTGTATGTGGAAAGGGGTGCAATAATTGAGTAATTAGTGATGTTTAGTTGCTGCAGTAATGTTATGGTTGCTGTTAAGAGAATTGGATTTATTTTAGTCATTTAAGCTCGTCAATTCTGTTTACATTTGAACAATTAACATGTCATGTTAACCTATCAAAATGCTGTTACGGGTAACTGCGTGCCAGATTCTGGTAAATGCGTGTCATGATATTTGTAATAATATGTTGGCATAATTTAGATTGATTTTAATTAGCAATAGCATGCTCAATTAGATTTCTGTCAAAATATATAATTTAATTGAACATTTTCAAGTTTAACTATAACGTATGCAAACATCTTCTGCAAACAAAGTTATTGTTCCCGCGCGGAAAGGTATACAGAGTACCGTATGTCTAACGAGACACTGTCCCACGGACGTATGAAGAGCAGCTTTACACCTGCGGGTTAATGTTCGAAAATTATTGTCAATCACTTTACGAATATTTTCACAATGAAAAAAATGGAATTCTCAATATTTTAAGTTAATAGTATGTAATGTTGATACAGATAACGGCCCCAAATTCATTGCTGATTCAGCATGTTTAAAGTGTTAAATGTGATCAGCTCTGGTGAGTCTAATGCAGAGTGCATGTGGTTCATCAATGACTCTCTTCTGCATTTGGAATTGGTATTTCATCCACAGTACCGGCTGCGCTGAGGTCGGGGTCATAATACTTGTCAGTTTTGAATCCGGTTCTTCTGGCTTCAAATGCTTGAAATTATGTTACCTCTTAAATTCTTTATTTGTAGAAATAAATAACAAGATTTTCTGATTTACCTGCGCAACATATGTGCCAAAATATGTAGTTTGGATGAATAGTTGTAAAACCTGCTTTTCGGTAAATTTGTTCAAAAAAGCACCTCGTCTGAATAGCCAGGATAATCGTTGTTGTCTTCGAATATTATGGGTTTTTTTTACGGACACCGTGACTTGCTTTTAAAAGCGTTCATATTTTCTGTTCATAGATATGCGAACTAGGATAGATTCTGACACTCTCCGCGTGGACGTCAAGTGCAAGCAACAATTTAAATATTTTTAAAATTCAAATTGTCGTCACCATATTCAACCATGCAAAGCTAAAAAGATTGTACAAACATGCATTGTATTGGTTCAGTAGTTACCGAGGTGCTGTGCTTTTGAGAAAATATTGTAAATTGTCAACTTTTGTTCCCTAAAATGTGTACAAGCATGTAACGCATTAGGAGATATCTACCATCTTGCCCCGAACAACTCCTTAGTTTCGAGTAAGAGGTCGTTGATCTCTTTTTACAATGTTTGCAAACGCAGATCATGTGTTACTTTAGCGCGATGTCACGTTCTAAAGTCTGACATTTTGTTTCAGACTTGGTTTTCATTCGAGCCCATTTTCTCCGACAGGACAATAACCCTTTTAATATTTATTGTAAGCATTCTGTAGCTGCTAATTTATTGAGGCTACTCCTGAGAAAAGTTAAAGATATGCGACATCAAAACGTTACTTGTCATCGAAAAACACCTACTTTTGATGTGACTGATGTCCGGTTGAACTTGTACGTCAGTTTCGACAATTTAATTTGACCATTTTGGAGGTAAGCTGAGTACGAGGTTTAGTAATGCTACTAGTCACTTCTATTCATCGAGTTTATAACTTTTCCTGCCGTATTTTGTTTAGGAATTTGTTTTATTGTCAAAATTATAAAGGGACAAATAATATAATTTAAAATTAACATTTTTAATCAGCCAAGACCCCCCTTTTTTTTTTTTTATCTCAAAGATGCTTTTGAGATGAATCTAAACAAACTTTGGCATAGTTCTTGTTCATGCTATACATGTATGTATATCCCGAGATTTCCTGAGATATACATATTGACGGTTTGTACCTCTAGAAGACCAGTTTTGACATTTTCATGCCAGAGGGTATTGTATTGAATAGGGGTTTCTAATCTCTACACATTAAACAATACCTCCTTTCAACAGAATGTCAACAATAGCTATAAAGAGGTCAATCCCGTCACTACATCCATGCTACATCAAACCATGATCAAACGATTCCTTTAACTTGTCCTGCTTGCGAGGTGTGTAATGAATTGAGAATTCAAAGAATTTTGGAAATCGTGATTGTTCTGAGAGAAGCAAGTGCACTAAGCTTTTATACAGTGCAGCAGGTTGTACTACATTCTATCACAACAATGTGGTAATTAATTATTGTCTGGCACGGAATAAATATGCTAATTAGTTTCACTTATTCAATCTAGTCCTTATGATAATGTTGTTAGATGTATTCCAGGTTGAAAGAAAAGTTAAATTTCTCGATTTGATCAATTACGGGCCGCACATTTCTTTAGCAAGTACATATCAATGTAAACTATTGCGTGTTTCAACTAAAAGGCCCGGGTAAAATACTCTGTACAAAATGATTCGTGCAAGTTAAGATGAACATACTTATCAATTCAAAGGCTCATGGTCCGAAGTTCCAACATTCAGTTTCCTGTTTGATTTAAAGAAACCGCACTTCAGAGATGCACATTTTGAATTTCATCCGATCAATCTCATAGGTTCCTTTTATATTTTACGGTTATGTTACCGCTTACTTATAATCAAATAATAATTACTTAAGTTTGTTGCGTTTTAGCTACATCATTAATCCGGCTTTTGTAGAAATGAGCAAACCAAGCTCCTTTAACTGGTGATTATAAGCATATGGTGTTTAAAGGAAAATAAACTATTGCAAAAATAATTCTGGTCATGAATAACATATGGCAATACGGTATGTTCATCGACGAGTGAAGCACAAACCGATTTATAGTACATACTAACATACGGGATTTATTTTTCTAATACCATATGGATTCAAATAAATTGAAGAATATTTACAAATATGACACATTTAAGCCCGTATATATTTTTCCCTAGGATTATCTGAACTAAACACTATTCTCAATGGAATCTGTTTTCAAAGTGTGTAGTAGAGATAGAGTCTTACAAAAAGCCATCCCTGCTTTCTTCTCAATATAAGCTGTTATTTTTTAGGCAAGCACTTAGACAGTATAAAATTCACTTTACCATTATTAATAATCCACCAGGTTCTATTTCTATAGTAGTAAAGTGGCAAGTGACAACAATAAATGAGCCACTTGGTGATGAGATCTATTAAACTGCGAATTTCCCCGTACATAAAACCAGCTAATAAATGGTCTACCCCAAATTATTGGTGCAGTCCTCAAAGAAAATATGGGATTTTCCCCAGATTTTTCAGTGGAAAATCCCAAATAAAGCAACTTTGTCAGTCGCAATGGTAAAGATGACATAATAATACGGAGTAATTCCTATTTTTTTTTGCAAATTTCAGTACAAATTTCAAAATGTTTCCGGCCTTCACTATTTAGCTAAAATAGAAAGAAGACATGGTAATTCCGCAGTTTTTCAATGAAAAGGTATATACCACTAAAAAAGGCATGGGAATTAATGTAAAGTAATAACACAAATCCTTGAACTTGAAGCGTGATATAAACAAAACTACTCTCTTAGACTTTACCAAGCTGCTACGTTGCCAACCTTTACCCCGGGACCTGTTTTCACTACAAAATAAGAGATATACAGAACATATGTGAATTCTTATTCTACTTGCAAGATGCTCAGGGGGAACATGCCTCCACAATTGCATCTAGATTCTGACACATGCTGAAGTTTATGTGAAAAACAATAAGCAACCACGTGCCGCAGGTGACACTGAATCTTCTTACAAAGTTCGTAATTTTCTGTTTTCTGTAAGATTTGTTTCATTACATTAATACAACGTGATACATGACAATAGCTTCTAGCAAGATGTAGGAGACTCGCCTCCTTGTCGTGAACTTTCTGTCCCTTTCTATGCTATCTACTTTATGTCATGTTCACCTTACGTCAAGAACACACCACTAATTCATACAATCTGTGGGTCATTATGTAGTCGGTTTGGTGGGCAGTATAACGTGCTGTAGAGGATAATTTATACAGATGCAGAAACAAATAATTATAATACTTAAATACCTACTCGGTAAATAACACCTGGTGACTTTTCCTTTCATTTGCATATTGCAATAACTTAATAACAAGATGCTATATTAAAATAAACATACCTACACAATCACATCAAGAGTCTCACAGCGTTGCAATTTTATTATCACCCATTTGCCACAGGTGATGTACTCAATTTAATAACAAAGTGAGAAGAACTTTTGCTTACCATTGTTGTACTTAAAATATGTTCACTAAGGTTTTATTTGAAGTTTTTAAAATCGGGACACCTACCAAAGAGAAA
>JAUMTS010112222.1:0-10223 GCA_032273385.1 Ophiopholis aculeata | reverse complement strand
GGTCGTAGGAATTTGAAGCTGGTATATGAGCTAGGCAAAAAAAGTGAAAGTCGACATACATGCTTTAGAATTTGCCCTGGCAGGTTTTGCAGTTACAATATGTGGAAGAAAAATATTACTTTGCATCTTCATTGCAAACAAACATAAATCAATCAGTTGTTGGGGTATAAAGGTCAATTTAAATTGGTTCTACTGATGACAAAACATTTTAAACTGGTTGAATTGATGATGATATATATTTTGATATTTGTACATACTTATTTTAATTCAACACATTTTAAACAAGGGCGCCAGACTGCATGACTTTTACCTTTCTTATTTTCGTATTTTTATCTGTAAACATTGCATGTTGTACCTACAGAGTTTGCATTGTATATCTTGACCTTGCAAATAAATAATCAGCACTTAATGGTTTATTGGCTCAAATCAGATTGTTCGAATTATGATATGCTTTATTTTGTAAACATATACGACTTCACCTCAGAATAAAAGGTGTTTTATTAAGCACAGTAATTGTATGTTTTAAGGAAGTTGCAATATATTGCTAATGAGCGGCCATATATAACAAGAAGCAGGATCTATAATAGGCGAATAAAGTCTTCGCTATTCGTGTATATTAGCTAGACAGCAGAGGGTTCTGACAGGTACATGGCAGCTTTATGGCTGTTAATAAACAGTACCTGCTTTGAGTGTGGCTTTATGGACCCAGTCGCCTAGGTAAAGTGCTAATATGTAGCATTCTACACAATTCGTCTTAACTACAATATTACTGTTTTTTGCGTTTATTTTTACCCCTTTATTAGCACTAGGGAAACTATGTTGAGCTATATTGTTCAATATCTAAGCAGGTGTGATGATGTTGCCCAGACATAATTATATTTTTCTGTGGAGCATCCTTTACCATTTATGATCGTCCGTTAAAAGCAAATTACAATTGACCATGGGGTGCAATATTAAGACAACTCAGAAACCATTTACGGATTCAGGCATTTGTAAAGTTTAAAAAGCCCCAAACATGTTGCATTAATATAATAATTACATTACATCGTCGAGACAGACTTGTATTCATACCGAGTTTGATTCTTGTATTTGTATTTTTTTTTTTATATATAACACAGTTGTTTTGACAAAACAAATTGTGACAACGGATATGGAAAACCTCGATGATCATGATACATGATTTGATATCATTCGTGCTCTCCATCGGTAGCAACATTATTCTAGTTCACTTTACAGACAGGTGTACTATTTTCGGAATCTAGATTGCTCAGAAATGTCAAAAAGACGGGTATTTCAGTCCATTATCAACCGATATAACCTTCTAAAAACGCTGCCAAATGAGTGTTTGGTTATTTTGGTTATTTATATAAATTAACAGATGTCCACAGACCTAGACGTACCTGTTTCTGTTGTTCCTGCTGTACTGTTACATGATTTTTGTTAAACGGGAATAATCGACGGTAACACTTATTATCTTTCCGGGTGATTTGTGTTTATACAAAATGAACTAAAGGCAAAAAGAAATTATGTGTTTATTACCCTAAAACATTATTACTGTCTTTATCTTTAATTTCAAACTATTTAATCGTGACCAAGGTTATACAATTTGTTTTGACATTTTTAGATTCAATTACTGTTTAATTTTTATTCTAAAAAAAAAGGTCAAAAGAAATTGCATATGAATAATTAAATATACTTATAATTTACACATTCATTTTGACTGAAATATGATATAGGGAATATTTAATAAAATCATCACGTTTTATCAGTAGCAGGGGATATTGTCTATTTTTCAAATTTGAAAAACACACATTTCTAAAGCGGTATACTTCTTCTGCGAAAAAGGTCAATCCTTTCTAGAGTATAAGGAATTGTTCACTACTACTTAAAATTGACCACGAAGCGATAATCAAATAAGAAACAAGACCTACTATTCAGTGTGAGCATAACACGTTCACTCCAACCTTAAAACGTCTCTGTATGTGACAACAAGTGTGGTACAAGTGATTACTGTCCAATATAACAGAAGTATGATGTTGTATTTACTTGTCTTAGTGTATCTCATTATTGTCAAAATCATAGCAAAATAAGATCATTGAAACACACACTCAGGAGTAAGATGAATTTCACGAATACAGAGGATGCACAGGTACTTTGGTAGCGCAACTTACAAGGAAAAAAAGGCGAGCAAATCGTTCATGTAGTTCGTAAAATGTTTTCTTGCTAGTATGTGGTACTGGCATATTATTTAAATTGATTATTTCGTACCTACCTAGACAGATACAAATAAGTTTTACTAAAACAGGAAAATGTGAAGTACACTTGCAATTTTATCGAAATATTAGAGAATCTGCGCTCATCAACTTTTGATTACATGCACAGACTACCATATACAATCTTTAAATACAAATACGTCCGGGGAACTACGCCATTTTTTTCTAGTTCTTCAGAGAAAAGTTGCACTAATTAAAAACTGAACACTGCTGGAGAACCTTCATTGATCAATCAATCAACATAACTTCCTGTTTCTTAGGTAGTATCTTGTTAGATGTTTAGAGTCACGCAAAATACAAATTAAAATACTGAAGGAATTTGTCAGCATATGTAGTGCGCAGTGTTATGATTAATTTGGTACTAAACTATTCAATTAGGAATGATAAATCTTTTTCCCGTACGTACCTACCACGATATCTAATTTACAACGCGTACATCATGAGATCGCATTTAAATTAAGTGTTTCCTTCAATGTTACGGGAGAGAATGAGCAGATAAATTAAGGTTAGGCCCATATTGACAGAGTTGTATAATTGAACATGATTATGTAGGAAAAGTAACCAGAATACTGCTCAGGCCTTGGTAGGTAGCTGATACTGCAAGACGTGCAAAAAAAACGATGTATGCATATAACTTGGCCGTTTATTTGCTGCTTATGTTGCCTTTAAAGAGTTGGTTCCATGTAGTTAAATAGCGCAGTGATTAGCTAGTCACACTAATACAAGACACCACATATGCGCACCTTGCCCTTTGCACTGAAATGTAGTCATATCTATTTAGAAAGAAAATATATATCCCAATCTTATATATTAAGCAACTTAAAATTTACGAGTAGATCGACGTTAATCTGTAAATAGGGTAACAGAAGACATTTCTTAGAACTAATCTTAACGTAGCAAAGACAAACGAGTACAGTAAGTAAAGTAAAGTAAAGTTATCCAAAACATAAACTGTTAACTGATCATGACAATAGTTATGCTTTGTTTGTAATAATATACCATAATCAGGAATATCAATATATTGCTTCAACTCGCTACTTTTCGTTAAATCTTCGGAGAAAAATTGTGTGATGTATGATTATAAGGAAGTTAAGGTGAATTATAGGTTATATAACACAGTTCATGTAATATTGATTATCACCTGCTCTTGTCAATAATATCATGTATGAAAAGTAGTATGGCGTTTAAATACAAAAATAAAAGTAATAGTATCCCCACCCCATAATAGACATTGTACAAAACTCCCTAAACCAACAATAAGCTTCTGTTAATAATAAATCGGACTAGAGGCAGCTTTTATACATGGAATCTGATATAGGTTAAAGCTTTCCTTTAGCGTTTGATGGATTACAAAGCAATGACGTCCTATGATGGGTGTCTTTAATGCGAATAAGCAGGGTGATAAGGGGGAATTTGTCATTTTAACACTGGGAAGCAACTATCAATCAAAGATCCAGTTTTTAGATACGAGGACATTTCGACAAAACACACTTTATAATCAGAGGTTTGTAATTCTAGGGGAAACTGATAAGAAACATAATAATACTATACTACTTATACTACAGAACAACTTATAACAAAAAGTATACACAAATCCAATTTAATTTTCTAAACGTCAACAGGCACTCGGCGCGAATTTCAAATTGAATTCAATTACCCGTGCTGAAGTTTCAACCCTGATTGCAATACAATATTGATTTACAAAGTTTTACATGCACCAAATGAGTACTCACAGCGCCTTAAGTATTCACCCCAGCTATGGCCGCTTAAATCCAAACCATGACTTGGTTGATTGGATTCGTCTATACTTTATTAGGGAAACTCTGATTTATTTCTAGAATTGTAGTTTGAGTTAAAATTAGATGATATCAGTTTAAAATATGCGTATTTATTACCAACTGCCTGACCTTATTTCCTACAAAATATTAATAAATCTGGGCTTTGTTTTGTTATAAAAATCAGCAGTTTCCTGCGAGTTTAACAAGAATGAGTGTTAAACGAACAAAAAACATGCCTCAATAAAAAATAAAAAAAGATGGTTTGAAGCTTACTTTTTAGATGGGATTCACATTGCTATGTAAGTAAATCTCTTTTGTTTTATTGTATTTAACATCTGTATGTGTACCTTGAAATACGTAAGGCGCTAGGAAATGCAATTATAATATCATTATAACTATTGCTGTGTAGCTAAAGACTATACGTTCCTGAGCGGTCACATCAATTGAACGTGTTATAGATTCATCGAAATGTACATTAAACCACATGAAACCACTTTGAAGTATTATTGTCTGTATTTTTAGCTTTAACCTTCACACGAAAGCCTTGCAAGGAAATGCATTAGGCAGTTGTAAAGGTATGAAATTTTATACATGCAAGACTTCCTCCTCATCTTTGCAATCTTAAAAAATGGCGATTATAATCCCGAAGTAATATATTATATACATATTATATGTGGAAATGGCAAGGCACGTTGACATTCATGTTTTGTTACAAGTCAGCATTATTCTACATAGTTTTGTCGAGAAATATTAAATGTTTGAATTAATTTAAACATATTATTGCAAATATTTTAAAGTCAATGCTAACGTACGTCGTTTGCAATAACAATGCATTATATGATATTCATTACAAGCAAATCAACGATTTCAAGAAAAGGTAAGCTTAAATTCCTTTAATTATCAGGCAGTTATTGTACCTAAATTGTAATGTCCTTATCTGTATAGTTTATCCAGGTGATTACGATACATATCAAGTGTTGCCTTTATATATATTTGATCTGATAAAGTTAAACCATCAGCTGGATATATATCTTATTTCACTTTTTGTCTATTTATACAAAAATTGTTATGATTTTAGTGATTATGAAGCTAAAACGTACAATATCAATGGTATATGGATACAGAATATAATCTTATGTAATGATATCAACTTCTTAAAATCCACCACACTTAATACCAGCGAACTTATTTGAAATAACAAACCGAATGTCAGTTGATAGCATTTCACTGGCTGATTTAAACAGTTTCATAAGTAATTCTTAAGCAGATTTATCCGCCTAGAAATTGACGGTAACGAAAATACTATGTGCACATAAGCATGAGTTATTCTCTTTGTTTATAATATGAGATAAGAACTCATATCGAATTTACAATTTTAAGTGATTGGCGATAAATTAAAATGTTTTTGTAGAATTTCTATGTAAAAAAAACCACAAGGCCAGTATTTTCATTGGATTGAGAAGTGTGCCCACATGAATTTTCATCGTTGAAGTTAGGGAAGCATACTAGAAAGCAATTACTATGAGTTTTGTATTCACTTTTGCATTCAGGAGCAACATAAGGGGCAATATAAGTTTAAACTATTATCAGGCGGATGAAAAATATGTGATTCAAGGTAATTTTCTAATGTCTTCAAAAGAACTTTGTTTTTAAAGTGAAAGTTCCCTGCGTTGTTTGACTTGTAAAGACTGTTTTTTTACTGCAACACTCGCTTACGCTCCAAACTAATCTGATATTCCAACAAGCTATATGATCAAATACGTGTTTGCTAAGCCACTTTGTTTCACAAGGGAGAGTCTAGTTTCACCAAAGCTTGCGCACTGTTAGTTGATAAGCTGGCTAATACTCAATCAATTCAAGTACTCGTGCTGCAAAGGTCGTTACTTGCAAGTATCATGCCAAAAAGGCGAGACATAGAAATGTGCCATAGTGCGTAATAATACAAGGGATGAATACTAGGGAACCAACGTTTTTAATTGAGAATAATACATTTGTGCTGCCATATATAGGTTATTGAATGATTATTACAAGAACACCTTCAGCTTGATGATTTAGCAAAATTTATCAAGATTTCAACAATGAAATAAAAAATAAAGCCTACCTAATATTATAAGGTCGTACATTCCTTGTACATGGGTTTGATATTAGGCCAACTTTTAACTGTAAACAATTTTCAACATCAAGTAAGAAATATGAAACAGAACGAATCACGTAGAAGTGGGGGATTACTGTTAATCAAAAGCCAAAACGAATTTTGGAAAACAAGACGAGCAAAAGTCTAAAAACAGATTTTACGTCTGGACAAAGGAGCATGTGTGAAGTAGTATACAAACATACATAACAGCAACTCCTACCTAATAACAAGAAAATGACCAACTTTTCGAATTGTAAACTAATCTTTGTCAAGGTAAACAACAAGAAATATAATACTGAACACAACATACATGCAATCACACACCGTCGAGTTTAAAACGAGCATAGCAAGACAAATAAAGTAGTTAGTATATTGATATGATAACTATTTAGTCAGATCAAAACAGTTGCAAGTAAGAAGGCATCTCTGTTGGTAAAGAGACTTATTGTTATATTCAAGGTATCCCTTTTGTATTATGATTGGTCCTATATGTACCTGGTATCCTTGTCCATTCGATCCATGATTAACTGCTGTAATTAGAAATCTGAGCCAATTTTGCTTAAAGTAATAAACATCACTATCTTTGTTCTGTAGCGTAATTAGGATATTCTTTAACAAAAGTATTTACTTGCATTGCGAGATTTTATTATAAAATAGTGTTAACATTCTTTCTGAAATTTTGGTCATACTAAGACAGGATCGTGTAAGCTTTGTACTCGTTATTATATGCGTTGTCAACTTAAGCACTATTGAATTATTAAGAGGCAATCTACGACCTTTTTATTTGCACCTAATTATCTTTTAGCTTCCGATGGTTGTGATTGATGATTACAGTTTGGTTACCTCCAGACAATTTGACACATAATGTATGAGACTGATAACATAAATGTAGATTAGATTTTGTACCGCTTGCTTCTGTGCTTTGTAGTTTTTGTCTACAATATGAACGATAATGGTATTGTCGTATCGTTCAAATGCAAAAGTGTTAAAACGATAACTGTTAACTAAAAAGGCAAAGCAGATGTTGACACATAAAATAACAAACCACAAAATGTTTAGTCGTTAATGTTGTTTAAAAGACAACGGATAATTTTCTGAAAACTAAGATAGACGTTTTCACTTGCTTGAAGTTTTTATTTGATAGACAAGTGCAAAAGTGCAAATGGCAGTGCTAAATCATTTTTCCAAATCATTTGACATTCTGAAAATGTGAATGTTCAGAACATTTTATTGAATGTAAGATATCGCTGATGACTGGGGATTGGACTGTGTTTTTTATTGCAAGACACTGAGACGTGTAATTAAACCTTGTAATTCGATCTGTAATGTAACACGTTGTCTGCTTCTGTTAAAACCGCTGTGCCATCTTGTTATATAGTTTTAACAGGTTTATGTTATAGACAACAAATAATTTTGCCTCTGGCAAACCGTTTAAATTCAAAAAGTTCTTAATTGAAAACTGCATACGTTATATTTCAATTAAAGGACAATATACACATGTAAGGTTACCATGTCATGAGACTAACGGACACATTACAGCCCATCAAATACATAATGGACCATCATTGCATATTCCGAATGTCCTAACATTAAGTAACATGACGTGTATTTAAGAGTAATGAATTGGATTCATCAACATTTTACCGACGTATGAGAAAGACTCATGTCATATCATCGTTGGATACAACATTCCACGGGCACGAAGGTGCCTTCCCCTCACATTTCTAAAAATAAATAAAGCAACTACTTTAGGTATAACATATATAAAGTTTACTCATTGACTAGAGCATGATTGATTAGAATGAAGTAACGTCTTATGATGAGCTTTCAAGTTTGTACTACTGTCTTTGATTTTGTAATATATAACAACTTGAATATTGAAAGTACTCACATGTAATAATATTGACTTCAATGAATACAAATATCTTTGTAAGTCTTCACAACGTTGCAATTTGTTAAACAGATTAGATTGATCATTTTATTGCCAAGGGATCTTGCATGTCTTCCTGTGACACCTCTGCTTATCCCCAGCCTGTGGCTACATTGTTCAATCTCTCATCAGGTGTAATAATGTTGCACACAGATATATCTTTATGTTGAGCATCCTTTGCCATTTCTGTTCGTCCATGTAAAGCAAATTACAATATATCACAGCATTATTAAGACAACGCAATAATCTGTTACAAATTCAAGTATTTCGAATTTAAAAAGCCCCCAAACATGTTGGATTAAATTAATAATAAAACTAAAAATTCCCGACGGAAGTTGTATTTATACCGAGTTGGAATTATATATTTTTACATTATTTATTTTCTTATATTACATAGTTTTTGTGACAACATTGTGAAACAAATCAGGAGAACCTCCGTGATCATGATAAATGATTTGAATTCAAATATACTCTCAATTGGGAGCAATATTTTGCTAGTTCAATTTACAGGTAGGTGTGATGATTTCGGAATCTATATTGCCCAGAAATGTTGATAAGAAGGATATTTCATTACATTTTCAACCAACATAACCTTCTAAAAACGCTACAAAATGTGTGTATTATTATTTACATAAATTTGCAGCTGGTTTCCTTTGTTTTACTAGGTTAAACGAGACTATACACAATCAATGGTATCACTGTTTTCCTGTCCTGGTGATTGGGCTTATTCAAAATGAATTAAAGACAAAAAGAAATAATGTCCTTAAAACATTAGTAATTTTTACCTGCAATTTCAAACTTTTTAATCGTGACCCAGGTTATACAATTTGTTTTATATTTTTCAGATTAAAATTACTGTCTGATTTTAATTCTACAAAATCAATTTTAAGAGAAATCGAATATGAATGAATGAATATGCCTGTCATTTACACATGAGTTTTGACTGATATATAATATAGGGTGAATGTAATAACATCATTCCCGGACGTTATACTGTTTCAACAGTAGCAGTGGAATTTTGTCTATTTTCATTTTTCGATTTCAAAACACCTTTTTAAAGTAGTTCTGTCAAAAAGGTCAATCCTTTCTATATAGAGTATAAAGAATTGTTCACTACTTCTTACAATTGACCAAGAAGCGATGAGTGTGAGTATAACACGTCCACACCAACCAGGTTACAACAAGTGTTGTACAAGTGTTACTGCCCAATATATATTAAAGAAGTGTAATGTTGTATTTACGTGTCTCAGTGTATCTCATTATTGTCAAAATCATAGCATGATATAGGATCTTTGAAACAAACACTCCAGAGAAAGGTGAATTTCATGAATACAGAGGAAGCAAAGATAAAACAGAAGCGTGCTTAACAGAACATGATGGCGAGAACATCATTTATGAACTTCTTTAAATATGTTCTTGCTAGTGTGTGGTCCTAGCGTTTCCTGTTAGTTTCTTTTAATAATTAATCAAACTTAAGGCAGCTTTTGAAACCGATATAGGTTAAGTTTGCCTTTAGCGTTTGATGGATTAGAAAGCAATGACGTCCTATGATGGGTGTCTTTATTGCGAATAGGGGGCAATTTGTCATTTTAACACTGTATCACATTTTAACAGGTTAGGGAGTCGTGCAGGAAAGCAACCATTACTCATTGTTCCATTTGTTTTTGATACGAAGGACTTTTTGACAAAACACGGGAAATATTTATAACCAGAGGTTTGTAATTCTAGGTGAAGCTGATAAAAAAACATAATAATATTATACTACTAATACTACAGAACAAACTTATGAAGAAAGTATACACAAATCAAATGTCACGCTTCCCTACACTTCAACAGGTCACCTTTACTTGGGTGCATCTATTTAAGACTAACCAAAATAATGCGCACTCAGCGCGAATTTCAAATTGCATTCAATCATCCGTGCTCAAGTTTCGATCCTGATTGCAATACAATATTAATTTACACAGCTTGTCACATGCACCGTCTATCATGCTCTAGTCATGGGTGACCTAATAATAATAATAAATAAATATAATAATCGGCATTTATTATGCGCCTTTTCCTAGGGTTTCAAAGCGCAGGCCATTATTATTACGCTGCCATCAGGA
>JAUMTS010112221.1:0-16133 GCA_032273385.1 Ophiopholis aculeata | reverse complement strand
CGAATCCGACAAAACAACTCCAATATGGGTAGATGACAAGATTCAATTGCCGCAGTTTAAAGTACTAGGGTACAACAACTTAGAACATACGGTTCAATATTACGGTAAGACATGAGCGTGTTCCGGGGACTAGTGATAGTAAACTGTTTGCCCTTGTTTTAGAACAACTAAAATTGTCATATGCAAATTAATGTACTTATTATGTAATGTACATCATATCCCTTCTAATTTCATGTTTTGAGCAACAACAAAAACAACAGAAAAGACCTATCGATAAAGATAGTTCTTAACACTTTGTGTCAGCAGGATAAAGAATACAAATATTCAGGAAATAGTTAACTGGCATATATTGATGTATTTTGCTCATCCTTTTGAATTGCATTGTCCTACCAATTGTGCGAAAGTATCAGTTTATCCTACATTTGACTGATACGGCACCTCGTTGGTATGATTGCTAATGTAAACTTCAACTTACCCTCTAACGAGCATGGAATGTATGCATATTTGCAATAGAACATTTACTATTAATTAACATTTAGACTCTTTCAAAATTAACTATTTTAACTACTTATGATAACAATGACTTTGAACGCTGGTTATTTTAGTTCAAAAACGACAAACCGGTTTTTTTTTTGGAAAGCCATCTTGTGTTTTTATTAAAACAATGATCAACAGAGAACCCTTTCTGAAGTTTTAGAAGCAGCCTTTCTTGAGATAAAATACATGAGATGCTGTCTTTTTTTTTAGTTATTAATGCTACAACTCACTCAACCTATGCGAGATTTGAGATTTAAATGAGATAAAATAAACCAATTTATAAATATACAACGTCAGTGCATTAATGTAATGACCTTGAATGAGAAAAACAAAGGAATATAATACATGTGTTATTATTTTTAAACAATAACAACGATACCGTATTATTGATTGCAAATGACAAATTGACAAAGTTTAAGTTTAAATAATGTGTTCTTTGAATATGTCGCAAATTTAGATTACGATTTTATGCACGGAAACAGTAAATGGTTTAAAACAATAGTTTGTATACAATCTTTCATTAACAATTTACCAATCCACGTTTTCTTTTGCAGTTGGAAACTATTCACAACTCTACTGCACATTTTACCTTGGACGGGAGATTTCTTATTACCTAATACAAACCTACATGCCAGCCTCGCTAATTGTTGTTGTATCTTGGTTGTCTTTCTGGATTCATCGAACTGCCACACCTGCTAGAGTCGCCTTGGGCATAACCACTGTGCTTACCATGACAACTTTAATGGGCAATGCCGGGAGCTCACTACCTAAACTCTCTTATGTCAAGTCTATTGATATATTTTTGGGAATGTGTTATTTTTTCGTCTTTGCTGCTCTGTTAGAATTTTCTTTAGTATGTTACTTTGACAAGCCAAGATTCAAAGAGGCCAGAGCAAGAAATGCTTTGATAAGACGATCAACACCGATGAACCCTGACAGGCGAAATGTGATCAGAGGCAATGACGGGGATGAAATCGTAAGTTAAGAAGAACATTCGAATAGACAAGGCTGCAGTACTAAACTGTAACAGTTGGCACCTAAATATAACAATGTAGTACTTATTATAAAGTCTATGAAAGAATCATTTTCTCGTCATTTAGATAATCTTGTGTTTGTCTGCATGGGAATACATTATATTGCGTGATCATTCTGACAAAAGTAAACAATATAAATTCCGTCTGATGATCTGATACCCAGTGATCGTAAGTGAGGGTACTCGGTGTAATTCATAGTAACGGCTGCCTTGCCAGAAGGTCTATACTTTGTATTTTTGTTTTCTTAAATATAATTTACTATATACTCTCTCTTTTCCTCTCTTTCTAGGAAATTTCTTTTGAGAACAATAGAACAACAGGGACAACAGTCGGTAAAAGCAACGGATCTCGGTATTCTCAAGTCACAACACACTCATCCAGCCCCTATCACCGTCCTAATAGATCCCAATCACGACGAGAAGAGGGACCTCACGGTCAGCATGAGCATCATGGTCGACATGGTCAACACAGTCAGCATGGTCAACATAGTCATCAAAATCAAGCCGGGCCACTAGGTGGCGCCCGGGAGGGTCAAGTTAGAAACGACGACTGCCTCCCCGAGGATATTGACTGCTTTAAATGCGAATGTTACCAAAATCTAAAACAAACAGGATGTGATCCAGGAAAGATTGATCAAAACTCCCGGCTTCTATTTCCGTTAACTTTTTTACTTTTAAATGTTATTTACTGGACATACTACATTGTTATGAGTGATGTTACTACCGAAGCGCTAATTGAACAAGATATTGCAATGTTGGCTGGTTAAACTAATACGGGAATATTTATGGAGCATAATGATCAATTCCGAAATAAAAGTGTGTTTTTTCTCATAACATGGAATTATATATTGCCACAAAAGCAATGCTTATAAAACGGAAATACCTAGTGATTCAGTCAACTAGTTTAAATAATGTTTTTTCATAAGCCGCATGATTCTCGATATAAGTTGTTTAAAACGGTTGTTTCCCAAACGGACAAAAAGTTCGCTTACTTTACTTTGGCATCCTTTCCGGAGAAAAAAGTATAGAGGGTATTATGTTCTGTGTACAAATGCTGTTGACCATACACGTTTGAAGTGTGTAAATTAACAAAATAATGCTCCGTACGAAATAGGGTGAACATGTTCAACACAAACACGTTTAAAGTGTGTAAATTAACAAAATAATGCTCGGTATGAAATATATTGAACATGTTCAACACAAACATGAGACAAATTTTGTACAACTTTCCACGCATAGTTTTATTTTTGATATCCGTGACTAAATGTTCATTGTTTTCCAAGGATCCAGGACTTTTTCAGTCAAAGCATCCAAAAATTAAATCATGTTTCCAATAAAATATTTCAAATTTACATGATTATGCCAGATTTGTGAAAACTAGACTATTTGTCTATTTGTAATATTTAATGGGACACTTTCCTTATATTGTTAAATTAAGTTATAACTATCTTTTTAAAAATATGACCTATACCAGGATTCGTAATCGAAATAAAGTTTGTCTGGTTGTATTAGCAGCACATGTTCCCAAAAAAAAAACTGGTGTTGCAACGCTCTTGGTTTATTCTGCATTCTATAGGGTAAACCGGAACAAACAAAAGTTGATTTGTATATTCTTTATTAGTTAAATTGAAAATCGCTTGAATAAAAACTGAACTTCTAGGTTTGGAAAATCTTTAAATGTTAGACAAGGTTATAGGATTAGTGTTTAGTTATACTCAGGGATTATTCATGTTAGTGTTAATTCAAAATTGTCTTCCCACTGCTACGTCAAATGATATTATGATAATACATGTGGATAGTTCATTCTATTAGGTAAAAATATTGTTATCTACTTATTATCTTAGTTAAGGTATCTGTCTAGAAGTCTAGATTTCATGTACGAGTAGAACAGTCCTGGATCTTGTACGTTTGGAAAAAGCTTGAAGATATATATGTAAATAAAAGATTTGACAACAACCTGTAAATATATTTACGGCTGTAAATAACGGTAGTAATGCAGACCTTGTGATATGATACAATATGCTGAAATAATATGGTAGCCTGTGTGTAACTAATATGTTTGTGATAAAACTATGCGTTGCTTTCTTTTGTAAAATAAAATCAACAAGTCAATGTTAGTGAATGACGATTACAAAAACAAAATAATCCCTGTTTTGGATTTGAAGTAATACAAGAAACCAATAAACCCATGCAACCTATAGTCGGAAAAGAATAAAAGATTAAACTACTCATTTAGGTATCTTACCCATACTAGTATTTCCATAATCTAATCCGTCCATTATCTAAGTTCATGAATGAAAGCAAACAATTCGTAAGTTGGCAAAAACATTAACACAGGGTATGAACTTGCACAAAAAATGGTACATGAATATACTTAATTAGATAGTAGTTTCTTAGAATAATCGTTGTGCAATTTGTTGTTGAGAAATTTAACAACGACAAAAGAGATCCATCCACTTAACCCTAGTATGACACGAAAAACGTGTGAAGATATTTATTAGTGCTTTTATCAGATTTTGTAACAAAATGTAACACAATCTACAAAAATATGGGTGTATATAATTAAAATATAATCTTTTATGTTATTGTAATAACAATAATATTGTGCAATAATAAAGAAGAAAATTATATTGTATTTAATGTAAATTTAATAATTACTATGCTTAGCTCAGCAGGCAAAAAATAACATAAGTTTAGTATCTCAATGCGTGGTAGAATGTAGTGAAAGTTGAGAGCTGTAATTGTTGTAATAGGATAGTTTGTGCGTGTTACAATGTGAATGTTGGTGTACGTTGAATGGTGCGCTATGGTGGCGTTTGAGTGTGTTAACTGCTGCTTCTGCTTAAGTAAACGTTTTGAGTGTATTTGTATGAGAACAGCTGCATTCACAATTCCATTTGCTTCAAATTTGAAGTTTCGCTACACATTGTTACGTAATCATACGGACAAACACAATGCATATTGAAACTATACATTTGTAGTGAGAGATGTAATTGCTGGTGTAATAAGATTGATACATTATGTGTTCGAAGTTAACTAGCGTCATGTGCCGGTGTCACGTGTCATTGGTACTTGCCGCTGCAAGTTTGCGCATCAAAAAGGGACAGCCAAAGGTGTTTCATAGTTGTTTTTCTTTGTTTTAATGGGATTTTAGGATGATTAGAAGCTATGTAAAGCTGTATGTATGTGTCACGAAAGTGAATGGAATGAAAGTCATTTAGGAGTATAAATGAGTGTTGCAACATTTTGAAAATTAGATAAGCGGAAAAAGTAGAAGGAGTTGAATGAGTTGGTTCTAAATAAGGAATGAGTACAGCAACAGAGTAGAGTTGTGAGTAGTGATTGAGATACTTTGGTAAAAGAAGGGGCAACTCAGCTTTTTAGCTAAAGGATGTATTTCAATGTAGTATAACAAACTGTAACGTAAATCACACAATTGAAATGCTGTAAATTAAACACCCTTAGAAGCAAATTTTATTACCATTAACATTAGTGTTAATATCGCATGGCATTTGTCCTTCTGTAATTTACAACAAATAAATATATAATGCCGTTGTTGATATAATGAAGTCATAGAATACATGAGCAAAAACGTAAACTTGTTGGTGAGGTTGTTTTTTAAGTCGCAAGAGCGAAAGCATGTTATGAATGTGGTTTAATACAATAGCGTGTGCTCACAGAAACACAAAACAAATGAAGGTCAACTTGAAAGCTAACGTCAACCTTTGTCTAACCATATTGGTAGCGTTCAATTGTCAAAATTAAATAGAGCTTTATTCATAGCGTATGGTAACGAGATGCGTATGTACCTTTCGAAAGAATTGGGTCAATATCTTGGACTTAAATTTACTTGTCCTATGTTACCCCGGGATGTTATTACCTCCCTATTTGAAAGTAATGCCAGTATCATGTTTTTACCTAGGTCGAGTGAAGTAAATCATAGAAAAGTATTTCGCTCCAATACAACATAACACGAACTCGTCAGAAAATTCGAACCATTGCATTTCTTTTCTAAATATAATAAAAACAAATGTTTGAGGTTGCATCGGTTGGTTAGACATTGGTAAAACAAAATACTTTCAAATTGATTTTCTAGGTTATAAGTGAAAGCAACATTTAATGATGAACAAAGCGCATGAACTACTTTGGAATTATTGGTTGGACGAAAAAACTTGTATAGATTAATGTCTTATTAGTTTCGCAATGAACTAGGTATAGTGTTTACAAGGTTAAAAGGTATAAGAGCGCTCGAATATTGTGTATGTTTTGTGTTTTCCAATAAAATATTGATAACTATAACTATTTAGTCTCTGTCTCGTTGCACACATTCACTGTATTTAAGATAAAAACATTTTAATCTGACGAGTTGTATATGATTAAGGTTAAGCAAATGAGGAGTGTTTAGCACAATAAATACGAGTCACTGCTAAATAAACTTGAGACCCGTAACAATACTAAATATCAGTTAATTGGAATTTAATATCTTCTTGATCATTTTATTGCTAAATCGACTAGTGAAACTGTTTAAAAGTATAAAATAATATTAGGTTTGGTTTCTCACTTTTTCAGTTAAACTCAAAGCATCTGATTGCTACAACAACAAAAAATACTTCCAATTATTTAAACGCAACGTTTGACTTTCTAAATAAAGTAAATATAAAATGCTTTACAAATTACACGGGCTGGCTCAAGCTTTAGGAATATGCAAATAACGCCCTTAACGCTCATATTGTTTACGTTGTTACATCGGGGATTGTCGGGGCGCTGTATCATAAAAACAACAGTAATTTCACGCTTCCTGCTGTGTGCTCCAGGAGGTGCGAGCAACCGTTACATCCGATAGGGGGCGATGTATCAATAAATTCAAAGATCAGAGAAAACATCAATTGAATTTGAAAAAAAAATATTCGTCAAAATGACGATATATATTTATTTCTGACAATATGTCACTTGTACATAAAATATAAACCATGCAAGAAAGCTGTTTTCGTTCTAATAGTAAAACATATTACTTGAAGTATAATTAATAGAACGTTTCGTGGCTAATTTTACGTTTGGCCCTGATGATTCGAACTAATATCGTTGCAAGGCAAACCAAAATACGAACACAACATTCACTTATTAAAAATGAGTTTAATAGTGGCTAATCGTGCAACCCGTTAGAATTGTAACACTATAAAAAAAGTCAAATTATTTAAAAAGAATCGATTTAAAAGAAAAACGGACGGAGGCAGTTAACATCAAAGTTGCGTGGATTATATATATCAAGGATCAGAAGACTGTCGAAGAGATTTCGTTATCATTTGAAAAAAAATTATTATAGTTATACAGTGAGTCTCTTTTAAATTCACTCCAGCTATTTCTGGTACGCTATTTTTAAAGTCTTACCTTAGCAACTTAAATCAAATATATTGGTTGATGGGATCATTTCGGTAGTATGCTGTCATACGGGGCATCAAATGTATGCGTTGTCAAGCTCCTATATTTTTGATATATTTGTTTGTATGTGTTTTGTTTGCATTTTTGCCCTTTCATTGCCCCACATGTATTGGTGAGCACAAAAATATATTAGAATGGCTTCGCACTATAATACTGTGATATAATATTATGGAAAGAGGGTTTGCATGCGGTATAATCAAATATTCGTGTTGTATGCCTTTGACCATTACGATGTGCATGAAAATAGTAGTCGATAAAATGTGTCGTTGTAAGATTTTCTATGTTATGCATGTTAATTGCCAATGATACTTTGGGCTTTAAAGTTATATTTACGATAAACTAGCGATAACTGTAAATGATTTAAAATTACCGTTACTACATAAACTTAGTTTAAAATATATAGTTACCTGACTAAACAGGATTCTCACCAAGTTACAATAAATTGAAAGCAGCTAACATTAAATCTCTCTTTCTTTTCATTTCAGGAGAGCCAGTCAAGGTCAATGTCAGCATGATGGTTACTTCGATTGGACCTATCAATGAAGTACTTATGGTAAGTGTATACTTTGTGTGATATCAACTCAATGACATAAAATTGCTTAAATATTTTCACAAAACAAGACGTTTGCTTAAATCACTCTGATCAATTCAAACTCCTTAGTGCAAAAATGAAATGTTAAAGTTATCAAACACCCAAACGTACAACAAAGTTGTTTCGGTCGCCAGTAAACTGCATTGTCAAATATTATTAGCTAAATTTATGACTGAATTTATAATCCATATTAATGCCAAACAGATGGTGAAATCTAAGGAAATTACAGATTTTACTCAGTGAAAAAAGTATAATAGGAAGAACAGTTTGGTTAAAAATATGTTAGTATTGAATGTGTTTTTCTATTACCGAAGAGCTGATACAGAAGACCTTTTATGGAAAAGTGTTTTAATAAGACCTATTTACGGTATGTCACACTGTCTGTTACATAATATCAATGTTATTCGAAACATCCATTAGTATTATTAATTCCTTGATCAACACTGATTATTGCTGCATGTTTCCGTCCTGTACTTAGCAAAGTATTATTGACCGGTCACATGATGTATATAGTAAGGGTATGGTGGCTTGTTTAGCAGCTTAGCACTTTATTCATCACAATTGGTTGTGTATAACAGCTTTCTAATGTTGTTACAAGATAACTTCAGAAATCATCCTATTGAAATGGCTAGCTATAGCTTCTAATGCTCAATACGGATGAAAAGAAAATATCGAGCGTTTGGAAATCTAGAAGTAATGTGTCTGGTGCCCGCTAGTGGATCAACACAACGTTCCACTAACATCAATAATGTTTTCATGAATTCGATGAAACTTCTAGTTTACTTGTCCATTAGATGCAATGGACTTGTGTAGCCTTTTCCAACATAGATTCGTAATCTAATAAAAGTGCATGGTGCACCTGTCATAATAATGTCCTCTTACATACAAAATATTAAACGAAAAGAGCATGTTAACATTTTGGTTTGCAAAGATCGATTATAGAGATCGGTCTTTTTTTTTTAAATCCCTCTTTGCCCTTTTCCGTGACAAGTTTGGGTACTTTAGTATATCTGCTAGTTGGATAATCGTTCTTGACTGTAAACATTAAAATGTGTTCATAACGGTATGTACACCTACATTTACTGCTCGTGATACAATTTAATGTGATCCAGCAAAACTACTGTTTCAAAATTAAGTTTCTGCATATTATATACTCTCCATTCTAGGGTGCGTTTAGCTGAAAACCTCATTATAATGGGTATTTTCGTAGTTGAAAATATGAGAATTTAATTTTCAATCGGAATCAGGAATTTAGGAAAAAGTTTGCTTTACAGTCATTCTTCTAATTTAAAGATAAACAAAATGTGATCTGATATAAATTAACCAAATGCGACAAACTATTACAAATAAGGCCATAACAGGGATGAGATAGCATGTAAAAGTGTATTACATAACACGGTTGCTGATGCCAATTTGGAATATATCCGTAAAACAAGTATATTGCACATGTTCGGCAACACACAAATTGTAAGTACGTTCTAACATATCAATTAAGAGTCGCTAATTGTTGATTGTATATGCCTTCAAGAAATTTGCCTATAATGATGGCAATATGATATTGCTATTACGTTTCATTTCAGGAGTACACGATAGATATGTATTTCCGTACAGAATGGAATGACCCACGGCTAACGTACACCGAAATCGAACAAGGCCTCAACCTCAACGCTGAAATGGTGGATAAAGTATGGGTACCTGATACGTATTTTGTCAATGAAAAGGATGCTAGATTTCACAATGTGATTGCCAAGAACTCTCTAATACGTCTATCACCGAACGGGCAGATATTATTCAGTACAAGGTGTGTTTGATTGTCTGATAAGATTGGGCTAGTACTACTGTGTCAGCTACACAAATTATGTATGTTGATCAAAATGCAAGGGAATACAAAAAACAAGATTACACGTCTGAATTATTATTATGTAAAAAAATATCTGTCGTGGAATCGTTTCCTGATTCAGTGCAATTTGATGAAACAAACGGATTCCAAACAGTTTATACATTCTGACATTCAAAATCGACTTTCTTTTTTTACTTGCGCTATCATTTTATGCATCTCGAGGTAATGCAGATGACTGTAATAGTATTTATTTTTTGGTTTCATTATTCTCAATCATGCTTTGACGATAACAATATTTTGATTCTAGGTACCGTCTGTACATGTTGCGGGAGCATATTCGCCCAACAATTTCCCACAATTCTGCCTGCAAAAAACTTTTACCATGTCTGGTTGTTTGAATTGAGCTGTCGTCACATTATTCAAACTAATCTGTTGAGGACGTTTGCAAAGAATCTCATAACATGCATCGTACATACACATCTCGTGTATGAACTAAGAACTTATAATAACAATTGCTTCAGATAGTTTGAGGATATTAACTCACGATTTCTTGTATTTCAAAACGTATTTATGTTGTTAAAACTAAACAGCTCCAGAATGTTTACACTGCTCACAATACCATCTCCAAACGAACTCATCACAACTGGTAGTGTTAAGTCAAAATCTTAACTAATAAAATCTTAAATCTTAATACAATCTTTATCTTCTTTAGTTCATGCTTGTCGTTTTGTTTTTGTTTTTTACTAATGTTTTATATTACAATACATATGTTCCTCCTACACTAACAGAGTAACAGTAATTGCGAGCTGTGCAATGAACTTGGCATACTTTCCAATGGACGAACAAAGTTGCAATCTTGTCATGGAAAGTTGTAAGTATCTTGAAAAGATAAATTACTTTAAGGGCTCTCGAATGGGTTGAAGATTTTGCAACAAAAACGAATGAACAAATATTTTGTGTTCTTTATTTTGGAATGAACAAATGTTCTTAATATTGATATACATCATTACAGATTGCTTCTTACGTCCTCAGAAATGAATTTTCATTGAAATATTAATTTTTGACAGCACAACATGGCGTCTCAACGAAACTGTATTTTTTAGCGTTTTTATGGATGCACCAACCGCCAGTCATTTAAAACCATCGTGTTTCCAAACGGCTAAGAATGTTGAGGTGTGGTAAATGTATATTAGTAGTTAACATTTCAATGCAAATTTTGATCACAATTGTTTCATTTATTCGATGATCACTCGGGCTTGAATGGAAGTTTTATATAACAGTCAAAGCTTGTACTAAAGAGAAACCGTGTCAGTCTCCACGTTACCTTCATTTGAATGTCATCTACTAAGTTAAACGTTAACCTTATTCTAAAATTCTAACAGTTTGAAAGAACTCTGACTTTAAATGTCGGTTGGTAAAGAGAAAAACAAGAAAAAACATAATTTCTTTGAAGACGCTTTTCTGTACTCTTCACACAAAAAATTGCAACAAAACTATAATTCTTAGGACGTTTAATCAACCGTTAATGATGTATATAAATATCAGGACAAATTTACGAGGGTTAATAATTCTAAAATCAGCGTTTGCTCATTTATGGCTGAAATTGTTCAACTAGCTGGTGACCCCTTACGTTATTATGGTAAAAAAAATATTTTAGAACTATTTGAAGTTGTTATGTTTATATGATATATAGGTGTTTTTTTTTTGATGTTTTCACCTGTAAGAGATACACTTGTTTTAGTGAATAAATTATGGGCTCTCCAACATTTGATTGAGCTTCACGATTTCACATCCATTGGCTTAGACACGTAACTCTGATTGCTCCTCTCAATCCAGATATCAAAATGGTTAGCGTCATAGGGTTAAAAGGTACACAAGAATTATCATCCACTAATTATACCTCTAATACGGTATCTGCCATCATTGATCACAGGGAAAGATGAAGAGCTTACCAAAGTGTCATCTTTCACGATATAGCGGCATCAGGTAAACTCTTGACAGTTGCATGTGAATAGCGTTGTTCAGGCCTGTATTATAGGGCATCCAAATGTACCACGTACAAAGGCTTACTCATTATGTCCCTTATATATGGTCTTATATGCCACCTGCCTCTGTGGCAAATGGTATCCGATGCAAGCGCGCTATCTTTAAAGGAGAATATTTCCGACTCGTTGTGACTTGCATCATTGAATCGTTTTTCAAACCGAGATATTGTCTCCTCTTTCACAGACGCATACAGCAATAGGGATATCCAGTTCTCGTGGTTAAAGGGCACAAGTGATCCTATCTGGGTTGACAGTGGTATTTCCCTTCCACAGTTCACACTCCTTGGTTGGAATAGTATTGAGCACACTGCACAATACTATGGTAAGTGTGTTTGTTCATTTTAATTAAATTTGTTTCAAGACGTCAGTAGTACGAAGTGCTAGATAAGAACTTAATTTGAAAAATATCTACTGAAAACATGTGATATATGTTTGATTTGAAGGAAAAAATATTATTACCGGTATATGTTTTAAAAGAGATGTCAAATTTGGAATATAACTTTAAATCCGATATTGCTCTGGAACGATATATACAAAAAGTACAGCTTACGATTAAATTTCACGCTAAAATGTTTCCGTAAAAAGACGGAATAGATACTAGTATGTTGTTATCATCCAAACAGATTTACAGCACATAACAGAGGACTGTAGAGATTTATCCAAAACATTCCAAACAAAACACGTAATTGTCACAGAGGCACTCACATGGTTAATTTGCTGGCACTTCACTTGGCGGCTGCTTTAGATGCTCTTCCCTATAAATGGTAAAACAACACCAAATCCATTTCCATGTTTTGTTTTCATTTTGTTGTCTTGTTTCTTTTCTAGTTGGAAATTACTCTCAACTACATTGCTACTTCTATCTCGGACGGGAGATTTCATACTACCTTATTCAAGCCTACATGCCAGCCACCCTTATTGTTGTTGTCTCATGGTTGTCTTTTTGGATTCATCGAACTGCCACTCCTGCTAGAGTCGCCTTGGGCATTACCACTGTGCTGACCATGACAACTTTAATGGGCAATGCAGGGAGCTCACTACCCAAACTCTCTTATGTCAAGTCTATTGATATATACTTGGGAATGTGTTACTTCTATGTTTTTGGTGCCCTCTTAGAATTTTCATTAGTCTGTTATTTTGATAAACCACGTTTCAAAGAAGCAAGAACAAGAAGAGCTATAATCAACCGATCTGGTGGTGGACTTATGGAAAGAAGAAGTGTGTTGAAGATGACTGGAGAGCCGGAACCCGAAGATGTTGTAAGTCTTAATATACTAGTAAGATTACTACACAAATCTTGTAGCTGAATAGACATAGTGGGGTATTATAACTTTGTGGTAAATTGAGATGTCTACATTTTCTTCATTAATGAACGAAATTCGTCTTTGTCCTAAATGTTAAAATCATAATATGTTAATTGATTATTGCACTAATTAACAGTGACGTAACAAAACATTTCTACTCTGTAAATAAACATGCTACATGGGAAACGGAACGGGGTCAAGTTGAGTTATATATTGGGGGTAATTCAGCACATCGTGTTGTATTTGTAAATTACAAAATCAATGACCAAAACGTCTTGATTTGTTTGTAATTAGCACGTCTAAAGCAACCAAGATCATGATCAATAACAAAAAAAGGACGGCAAAAGGAACTAAGTTTTAAATTGCAAGAAATAAACCGGTTTTTTTTTCTAACCTTAATGATATCTAGAATGTTGCATGGTGCGCAACTCATATATTCTTGCTACTAGAAAAAGAACCGCCACGATACTTTGTTTCCCATGTTTGTTTTCAAATGATGACTTGTTTAGCTAATATTTTAGAGAGACTGTTAAAAGTAGGAAACGTATTATCTGTCATGCGACAAAGTATGTTTATTTGGTTTTATTGATTTTAATTTGTTTTTCCTTTTTGTATTGTTCTTTATCATTATTCTAGGAGCTGGCACTTGATGGTAGCAGAGCAACTGGGCCAATGTCAAAGAATAATGGATCTCGATACACACAAGTAAAAAGTTCGACTACTAGTCCTTATCACCGACCCAAAAAATCCCATCGAGATGAGGGTCAAATGGGTCATATGAGCGGTGTCAGGGAAGTTTACGTCTATAATACTGCCGATACAGTGAGTGAAGATGAGTGCTGTCATTTGGAGTGTTGCAGTGGGATCAAAAATGTAAAAGATACTGGTTGTGATCCGGGTAAAATTGATAGACAGTCAAGGGTATTCTTCCCGATCACATTTCTAATTTTAAGTATTATATACTGGACTTATTACCAGATTATTACAGATATTACTCTTGAAGATCTTAAGCAAGAAGACATTGATAGGGTGAAGGGAGTGAGTACATGATACAAATATCATCTGAAGGAATTGGTTATTAAGCAGATCTTAGCCAAACAACGGGAAACGTCAATTATTTCAGCCGTCCGACGAGTCGGTAAATACGAGTCTTTAAGAAGAAAGGCATAATTAACCAGCAAGAAATATTCAAAAGCCAATTCTTCATATTATCTATGGCAAAAATCCGTCACCAAAAATAAGCTATTCTTGATTTCTGCTCTTTGTCACCATAAAATAACAGTTTAGACCAATCAACCTACAGCTACTAACTACACATGCTCCAAATTGCAAGACAAAATGCATGAATGTTGTGCAAGCAAGTTTCGTGCTGGATTTCTTTAAAAAAAGTTGTGCCGTGTGCGGAAGTGCGGTTGATACAAAACGCACATAATTCTCACCAACAATTTGCCCGAAATTCGAGATTGCACTGCACCGAGCTGTAACTGTAATAGGGTGTATTTGCTATGACTATGATTGACAAGAGTTGCGTCCTAGAGAAATGTCTTCCCACAGCACGATTGCCAAAGCCTGTCAAATCCCGAGAGGGAACAATGTTATGATTTAGTCGGACTTATAACTACAGTCTTCTGAGGGCAAAACAAAAAGGGTTGTCTCAGCTACCCGCGCGCATAGCTTTAAAATTTCCGTTTTTCTGCAGGGTTGTTTTTTTTTGACATTTTTCAGATTTAAAAAAAAATTAATTAAAAAAAAAAAACAATTATCCCGTTTTTTTTTTCTTGTTTTTTTTTTACAAATTAAAAAAAAAGGGAAAAACGGCGTTGAAAAAAAAAAAAACGCATATTCGCTTAGCCCAAAATTAAAAAAAAATTTTAAAAAATCGCGTAACTCTTAGGGTTTTGAGCTTGAGGTAGCTGAGACAAACTTTCTTTTTTTGGCCTGACTACATTGTAAGTGTACATTATTATACATCCTAAAGTATGAATCTTCTCAGCTTTGGTTTATTTTATAATGTAATATAGTAATGAAGTTTACATATCATCTTAGCAACATCGCATAATGTATCATGTACCATCCCCGTCTCTTTGCTTTATTGATAGTTAACTAGTTTAATGAGTGTGTTTCTTCAGGTCATATTATAGTTCTTTTTATGATATAACGTTATTCAGTTTAGTATATTTAGTATTATTATGTTTAGAATAACCCGAATGTACATCAAATAATTTTAATATTTTGTTTATGGTACTGCAAATTATCTCAATGTACTCTATTCTTTTGCAACAATTATTCTTTATGTACTGCATTATTACTATAAAACCGGTAGGTGTAAAAGACTGAGATAGGAAAAACTGAAATAGCTGAAATGACTGAACAAATTCGAGTTATGATTTGGTGAGCTACTAGTTGCTAATGCTGTTCACCAAGTATTATTAGCACTCAAACTTAGTGTATTGTAATGTATTAGATATAATCAGGTCCTATCAATTGAACTGTTCGTATTTCATGATTCGTGCACAGCTGAAAACTATACTTCAACCCCCAGGACATATTGTTAGACCTGAATTGGACATGATAACAAAAGTAGCATTATAATTATGTTCAACCCCGAGGGAAGGGTCACTCAAAAATATTTTCTAAAAGTAGAGGCTGGGCTTGTCTGTAAATGGATTTCCTTTGAAACTGATTTCCGGTGAGAAAATAGGCAATGGGGAACCGGAATTTTGCGCCAAATTCGATCAGGTCTTATATATAGGGAGCGCCTCGTTAGACTTTTGGTTCCAGAAGTGGCAACTGAGTGAAATAGTATCACCAGATCCAGTGGTCTTTGATTATATTTTAATGCACCCGCTCCAAAATAAAAGACCACAAATGAAAGTTCTAAGTACTTTACAAGGAAAAAAATCATCCCCGTTTAGAGATACTTTTTTAGGCGGTGAAAACCGGTAAAGTCAATAGGACTAAATAACGATCAAAGTTTGTCCCATGATAACGAATATGAAACTGAATGTTACAAAAAAGAAATGTGATTTTAGAAGTGCACATGTCAACATGATTACAAAATCACCAGAATAGTGTCAGACATACTGCTACATAACGACGGCGCCGTCCCTGCTGGGAAAAGTATTCATTAACTTCCAGTCTTCCTTGAATTTGTCCTTGTCAAGGTTACTTGCTGTACAGATGTTTGAGTCCAGTACATCGGACCTTTTGTTCATGGCATAAAGTTTAGGCCAAAATTCAGATGACTTAATACTACACAGCCATTGTCTCATTACATCAGTCACCTGGCAGCTCAGGCACTCTGGAGTTCTACCCTCAGTACTCCCAAAGTAGCCCAGGTACT
>JAUMTS010112110.1:0-10223 GCA_032273385.1 Ophiopholis aculeata | reverse complement strand
AAAATAGACATTTTTGGTAAAAATTGATGCCATAAATAGACTCTCTGACCCATTTACTTTCCAAAAATGTATACTTTTATATGCTTTTGAGTAATAGTTCAAGAGTTACAGCAATCGATAAATTCAACAAATCCAATCAATGACTTCCTAGAGTCCCCCCTTAAGTAGTAATTTAAAACTGTTTATAACAATACATACCTTACAACTTCAGCTCGCCTAAGTAAAAAATTACTAACTTTACTGTTTAGCATCAGCGAGCGAATACTTAGTTCACCCTTGAAGGAAGTTCAGGTGAAAATTAGACATTAACTGATTTTACTTTCAACAAATCAGTACATCCGGGTTTAACGATTATAAATCTGTGTCATGAAGGTAGTATATGTTACGTTTTACAATCGTATATGCTGGTTTTTTTACCGCAGAGGACCGTTCCCGTCTAGCAAAAGAAGACCATCATCGAAATGACAAATCTACCCTTGGATGTATCCTAAACAGAAATTTAAAAAAAATGTGAGTGTCTTGAGGCAGAATAGCGACTTCGCAACAACATCTTCAAGCAATGTAATGCAAGCTGCATGGTAACTATAAAACGTAGCTGTGCATTGTGACATTATTTATTTCACCCAAAGCTGCATCGCCCAACTTTTTGTTAATTATTCACAAGAAATGAAGCATTAGTTGCAGACAAGACAAGACAAACGTGCATTTCATGCCAGGGAGCCCAAACGAATCTATTTAATGTACAGATAAAACAAAACATGCTATCTAATTTGATTGGAGCCATTGGCAGTTTATGCTTGTTATTTGTATTTACTACATTGCTTTCTGGGTATCTACTATTAGGAACAATCGAGGGTCATTTAGTTCAAATTGTCGTTATTCATCAAGCGTGTAAACTATTTTGTTTCATACGGTGACTGATGCCTGTGTATTTCTGATTAGGCTATGATACATGATATTATATTAATACAACTGATATTGAATGGAAACACAGTTACTGAGCTGGATACCTGTCATATTTGATACACTTAAAGATACATTTGATAATTTGTTAAATCAACGAATTTTAGCTATAGTATTATCCTTATATGTACTTTTACTTTACGGTCATAGAGCTCAAATAACTATATCTCATCAATCATTCTACTTTGTTTTAACTACTAACATATGTTTGGATATAAGTGGATTAAGTAGAAATGACATTGCATCTGAGTTTACTAATCTTTTAAGTGATTCCAACAGTAACATACAGATTGTATCTTTCGTGTTCGTTACGTTTAGAAACTGTTCATCCATAATACTAGTCCAGTTAAACACACCTTGTAACAATGTTAGTACAAATGATTTTTTTCTTCTAAATCCAAAAACATACTACATAAAACGTTGTTGTTCTCAATATTTAATAAGCTAAACGAAATCGTACATACTAGTATGTTAAGATAAGCAGTCTTATACTTAGTTTTTACCCCTTTTGAATGTTGATTTGTATTTAATAAACAGCTTTTTTCTTATTTGAAATTGGATGTACACTTTTTTGAATTTTTTTTGATCCCTCTTGTGTGCCCCTGCTGGGCAGTTGGTACTGTTTTATCATATTTAGCTTCCTCTATTAACGTTATTTTTGCACGAATTACTTGGTCCCTTTTATTGTCCAGTAGTTAAATTGGTTAAATTCCTTTAATAACTTAATTCACATAATGTATAAAACAACGTTTTGCACTATAAGTACAAATGTCTTTAGATTTGTAAAATCGTTGAACTTCACAATTTTAACATAATTAATAGACCGCAATTCGTGAGTGCAAGCAAATAATACTACATTACCTTAAAGTATTTATAATTCATTATTTGATGGATTCATAGTATTGAATGAAGATTTTATGTGTGCAGCTTTGATGGCAAAAGCCTCCTCCTCGACGATAACATTATATTTGATAACATTTCAATTGCATTCACTTCATGCGTGAGTGCGATCGGAGTTGACAGTGACATACACATACGTTTAAGCATGGAAGAAGGAGATATGAAGGAACCTCAACGATACATTTGCATTTGATCAATCATACTGCCGCTCTAATTGCACGGTTATCTACTATTGTTATCCGCAACCCATACCTCGGGATTATCCTAACGGTGACGGTCATCGGTGACGTATTATGTCTATGGTATCTAATTATCTGTAATTCAAATTAGGCCTTGTGGAAAGGAAAACTGCGGGAAATATGAATGCATTATGGGAAAGAATGCCCTTAATGGTGTCCTGTGGGAAGAGCGTATTGCCAAAATCGGAAGTAGAACGTCATATATTTGGAATATTTAGGGGCAAATTTACCGATATGGGAAGTTGTGGGCAGATATGCGGACAGGTTTATATTAAAGAATGTCCGTCGGTCTAACGAAAGCTAGATTCCCATCTTCCGGAAATAACCGGAATAGTTAGTTTCATATCTTTACATCTTGATCAAATTTAAGGTCACAAAATCAAGTTTATTTTTGCAATATAAAAACCAAAGGTTTTAAGTACCTAAATATTGGGTAAAACATGAATCTTAATGCTATCCTTCATCGGTGCTATTGCCTGGTTATATCAACATCCCAAATTGGAGCAACAGTTTACAAAAGTATGCAAACTCCGTGACAAAAAAAAATGCCCTTCAACAACGATTTCGGGTCACAGTAACTTGTGAAAAGGTCGCGGGTTCGTGAAGAATTATAGCGATTAATGTTTCAGTTATGCAATCAGATTCTCGCTGACCGCGGCAGATACAGTTTGTTCAAAGGATGATAAGTTGGGTTATCTTCCTTTGTAATATATATATACTAGATAAGCGGATTACCTAGAGGCGATCGTTTTTGTTGTGGTTCCTTCTCATCTTTCTTCCAAGGTTTGAGTAAATCTACCAACGATCGCCTCGGTGATTTAATCGCGAATGCCAACACAAACAGTTAAGATATTTTAGATTTTAACCACAATGGCGACTATATGTTAAGCTAAATTTCAATTTCTTAATATGTCTGGAATATTAATGATGAAATCAAATGATTTTGATTCATTTGAAAAAGGCACGTACTTGACACCAAATCCGTCGGTGAAATAAACAAAACGTTGGATTTTGCGATGTTAGCAACTGTTGACAGTATAATGACAAGATGGCCGACGTCAACAATCCGATGAGAATATTTTCAAAGTTCAAATCGGGACGGAAATCAAACAAAAACTGCACAAAATCCACTCTTATCTGCTAAAAGGTTTATACAAAGGTGGTTGTGAACTGTTTTGCTGAGACAATGAGCTGTTCCACAAAGTATTGGTACAACCCCTAAAGACGACACATGATTCCCAGTTTTTTTACCCATATTTGCCAGTGGGAAATCCGAAAAAGAAATCAACTATTTTTAGTGGCAATGGTAACGAAGACATGGAAATTCATTACTGTTTACTCGATTTCAGTGCATATTCCAAAAACATTCCCCGCTTTTAGCCAACAAAATTGAAGAAAAAAAAATAAGACATGGAAATTCTCATTGTTTTTTAATGAAAATATACAAATCTCGAAAAACTTGGTACAGGGAGTTCCCCAATTAAAACGTTAAAATGAGGCAGGATGTATTGATTTAAACAATAACTTGTTTGATATGATCTTCCCTCTTGGTTGATTGTTATGCACTTACAATAGAGCTTATCATGTGCATCGTAAATGATTGCAATTAAAGTTTAATTAACGTTTATTCATCATAGTTAAGTCCCGATGAATAAGTCATGGCCGCTGAATTGCAATTCCTCAATCGTTCATAGTCATGATAGTGTCCAACATAATAATTAGTAGTTAAAAATTAAACATGTTGTATAAATTAAACATATACACTTTACAATGAAATATTAAATTCTGTAGTAAAAACAAAGACAATTATTTCACCCAAAGATGTATCCCAACTTTTCTTTAACTATTGATAAGAAATATGGTTTAGGTGGAGACGAGACAAACGGGCATTTGTGCCAGGGAGCACAAACTAATTTGTTTAATGTACTGACAAAACAACAACGACATGCGATCTAATTTGAGTGGAGCCATTGGCAATGTGTATACATGGTTGTTAATTGTATTTGCTTTATTGCTTTTTGGGTATCTACTATTAGAAACAATTGAGGGTCATTTAGTTCAAATTGTCGTTTTTCATGAAGCGTGTAAACTATCTCGTTTCATATGGTGACTGATGTCGTTGCATTTCTGATTAGGCTAGGATAAATGATATTATTTTTAAGAATAAATTATTTTTAAACTTGTCAACCACACAACATCAATGACAATCAGTGAAAAAAATCACTGATCACTGATACAATTGATATTGAATGAAAACACAGTTACATGCTGAACTAATTGCATTTAATATTTAATCAAAGGTACATTTGATATTTTGTTTATCCCTGTATTGTTGCTAGTATTATCCTGACGTACTTTAGTTTAGGGTTATATAGCCCAGAGAGCAATATTTCATCAATCATTCGTTTCATCTGCTGACATATAATGGGATATATCTTGATTAAGTAGACATTACAATGGATCTGAGTTAAACATTTACCCCTCGTTCTTTTTTAATTTAAAAATTTAAGTTTTTAAGTACGTTCACTTGCATTTATTATCTTTGATTAAATGCTTCATTTTTTCTAAAATCAATAACATTGACTTTAACTCTTTTTAGCAATTTGTGTTCACAAATACAACATTGTGCTATTATTTTCATAAAAACATATTAAACAAATAACGACATTTTGGTAAATCTATAATAAAACATAAAACATGGATGAACCCTGTTCTTTTGTATATATTGATAAATACAATTCACCTCGGGTGGAATGAATAGTTGTTAGAGCAATCCACAAAGTATGCACTAATAATATGGATTTTACATTATTTTTAATAGTGTAAAAATAAGTTTTATTTATGATAGCTTTACTTGGGCTTATAAAACAGTGAAAATGATTAATCGAATTATGTTTTTTAAATATGTATACGAATTCAGGTTGACCCAGTAAGCTTTGAACCCAACAACTGCAAACTCAATATTTTATTTGACCATGAAAATAAAATCAATATAGTAAACAAATTCAACAGCGAAGTGCACAATTGATTTAACTTTTAGAAGAATTTTTGATCATGTAAATCAGCTTTACCAAACTAGAGCTACACTGTGTGACAGGTGGTGTTTTCGACCTTCTTGTTTGTTTTTTACTATTACTTTAAGTGTTTTCAGAATAGTTCCGTTTTCTTGTACGCAATGCGTCTATCTA
Organism: Ophiopholis aculeata; assembly: GCA_032273385.1. NCBI lineage: Eukaryota > Metazoa > Echinodermata > Ophiuroidea > Amphilepidida > Ophiactidae > Ophiopholis > Ophiopholis aculeata. Next base: position 4,933 of record JAUMTS010112110.1, on the reverse strand, counting down.
GTACACCCATAGTCATAATTATTGTGTCATGCACGTTGTTTAAAAGATACGATTTTAACAAATACAGTTTATGTCACGTTAGAAAACATTAATAGAACAGAACAAATACACACGGTTCTGAACACTTTAATAGTTTGATAACATTCATATTAGATCGTATATGTCTATGTGTATATTTTGAGACTAAAAACAATCATAAACTGATTTTCTTTGTGGCCTCTATAATGCCAAGCGCGTGCTTCTTTAATCATATTTTGTGTTGTTTTTTAAATATACCAATAATATTTAGCAATTAAAATAGAGCTAAACATTTAATCGCCAGTGCGGTTAAATCGTTTATCTGTTCTTTTTAGCTAGTATAGGGCTTTGGGTTAAATCGCCGAGTCGATTGTTCGTCTTTGTGTTTTTACCTAAACGTATTTATCTGTCAATTCTCATCGCTTTCAGGCATGGAATGATTGCAATTGAATTTGTCATCAAACATAATTTTGCATCGCCGAGGAGGCTTTTGCCATCAAAGCTGCACAAACATGAAACCTTACTTTAATATCATGAATCCATCAACTCATGCTTTATACATATTTTTTTAGGTATGTGGTAGTATTTGCTTACACTCATGTATTGCGGTATATCAACCATATTACAATTTAGCATTCTACGATTTAACAAATCCGAGGGTTAGATTGAGTGGTTGTAATCATCCTGAAAACTTTTAGTTTTTTTATTTAACAACAATAACTCAAGTGAAATGGGCAAACTACGAGTAAATAATAGGAATTTAATCAGCTAAAAGCGTAGAGAAAGGGCATTCTTCCAAATGAATCATTACGTTAACACAATAAATTATTGGATTAAAAGGGACACATTTAAACTTGTGACAATAACGTTCAGGCAGAAAATGTCATTACTTTTATAGTGCCAACCGTCAAACAGAATAAAAAAATGCTAATTGTTTGAGATGTATTTTTATTTTCACTATAATAGTCTTCTTTTTCTTCTTTTAGTCCAAACACTGAGATACACAGCGATTTTACAGTGGGGAATTCATATTATCTATCGACAGGACATAATTTAAGCGGTAGCGATAAAAAGAAAAACATTTCATATTATCATGTACCAAAAGCCTTATCCTGTTAGAATACAAATATATAATAACACACATAAATTGCAGTTTACAAAATAAAACAGAAGTAAAAAGAAATTTCTTCTGGCGTTCCTAAATCCAATAACTTGTCAGAAACGTGTGGTTTGGATGTGCGGACACTTTTAATATATTTATTATCTTAACCCGTAGCACAAACAAAATAATTCTTTTTTATTCTTATCTAAAACTTCACACATATTCCAATCACATCGGCAAGACAATGTACCCTGATGGGTTAAATATTTCATTTAATTTACTTCTTCGCTTGACTCAGCAATCCGGTTTACTGCTCACTCGATATACATCTTATCCTAAAGTGTCTTAGCTACAATTGATACAAGAAAATCCGATTTCCACTTCAGTTTGAGCTCAAGTATAAAGCTGTCTGTTTTGATCTACAAACTGATGTTATACATCGCCAGGCTCGTGGCTATCTTTTAGACTCGCTTTCCTGTTACTATCACCCGGTACTATTTGAGCGCGTTTTTGTATGAAAAGAAAACGACAGTAAACATCACTCAAAATGGGTTTAAAAAAAAACCATAATATAAATTCTAAAATATCAATTCTGACTAAGGAAATGATATTAAAATCCAGTAGGTACAAATAAGGCATGAGTTCATACAATGGTTTATATAATAAATGAAGTTTGTGTTTTCAAAATATACTTTTATATCTTTCAGCATATAATGGCTTATAAGCATGCACAGTCATTACTCTGCACTACGCTCATTTTCTGCCTCGAGTATCTCAACTCATCAATATTCATTAAGCCTTCCCTGTCACCTGACCTTCCGGTAGAATTGTTCTTGCTGCGCAAGCAATTTGTACAATTCGGCATTTAAATGTGAGCTTGAATACTGGAAAGAAACACAATCTTCTCGCATGATACAGTTTGTTTTACAGTTTGTACTTTTTCAACAAGCATCGGAGTGTGACTTAGAATATTATTGTACGATGTGCCGTTTACAACTGTTCTAGATATTTTGTGTATTAAGTTGATTCAGAGAAACGGGAACAGTTTAAAGTCATTGTACTACAAGATTTGTTTGGACACGCAGCAAATGTTCATCGCTGTCATCATGTAATGTACATCTTCATCATCGACATATACTGATTTTACAGCACAACAGTTTAAAATGCGTGGCATGTAGCAGAAAGTTGTTGGGTTTTTACGAATTTTAGGAAAACGATTTGAAATGTGTTGCACGTAGCTAAACCAATATCAATCTTGGAATATTGACTTTAACTAACCACCACCATGATTGATTTAGTAGTGATGTTGTTGCTAACATGGACAGACTTTGCTCCAGGTTCACACAAAGTGGAAGCTAAACCAGATGCCACAGTGAATGCTCACTTGCCGGTAAATCCAGTAGAAACGGGTGCTGTGTTTGCTCTCCACTGTCAGGTCTCCAATCTAGACGATGGACAAAGTGTACAGATTTACAAAACAACACCAGGAAAAAGTCAGCAACTTTCCGTTGGGGAATCTGTTATCGTGTCTGAAGAACGTGTGTTCCTTGCGTCACGACATATCGGTGATGGATCTATTATATACTTTATGTCGATAATTGATGCTACTATTGACGACAAAGCGGACTATTCCTGTAAAATAGTGAGTACATATCCAACATTAACGGAAGTTGCCGTGGACTCTGTGCGACTTGATGTTATGTACTACCCATCTGTATTGAGTCCTCAATGTGATGATATACAATCAGATATCATATATGAAGGAGATACGGTTACATTAAGCTGTAATTCTGAAATAGGAAACCCAGTTGTGTCGTTAAGATGGAAGCGTACAAGTGATGATACTTATCTCAATGTTGATGAAGACATAATTGATAAGCGTGTTTACTCAACTGCTACTTTAACTGCAAAATACACTGATGATGGTGGAGTGTTTGTATGTAAGATGACCAGTAAAGCTTTCACAGACAAATTACAGACATGCCATATAGGGCCACTAACAATTGTGCGGCATCCAGGTCGCGCTTTTAACCCTGAGGTAACAACTGTGGCACTTGATAAACCAAAGATACCTAAACAAACGTTATCTAGTGGACAGGACATATCTGTAACAGAACGAAACTGTAAAGAAGTGTGTGAATCACTTTCAGAAGAAAAAGTAACCTATTGGGTTGTTGGAACAATATTTGCTGCTGCATTAGCCTTACTGTTTTGTGTTTTGTGTGTGGTATTGTTAATGAAATATTGTAAACATTCAACAGATGATTTTACTGACTACACGCCGCCTATTGAAGATCCCGAGAAGATGTATGTTGAAGTGGAAAGCAAAAGAGACGGTGGTAAAATGTATATGTCATTAGTGAAACCGTATCCAGAAACACAGTTTCCGCAAGTTCCTCAGAAAATGTAAACAAAAATGTAAACAGTAAGTTTTATACAATTCAACGAAAGGGTGATAATGAGTATTTTAAAACAGTTGATACCGGTCTGAAGAGAAACGAACAGCTTTGAATAAAAACTATGCCGAAAAGACTGCACTCTTAAACCACTAGCCAAAAAGTAAATGTTTATCATGCAAAAATGTGTACTGGCGGGCATGACGTGTTTTGTGAATTATCTCGAAACCATCTATTTCAAACAAAAAGTGACTTTCTAAATTTACGCATTCTGTTGATTTTAGCTCTTTAGTTTGATTGTTTTTCTCTTTTTATAAGTTTTCAATTAATGTTTAGTGTATTAAGGCCACATTTATAAAAGATATAAATGATTATTGCTTAATTCTATGTTATACAATTGCAATTTTGCATTTACCTTTGAATGAACCACACACATAGGATATTCAAACTGTTTTGCATTCAAATGTAATTTGTATGATTGAATTTTCAGTTCCTGATAGATTACAGAAGCAATTAGCTTTTAACTACTTACTGAACATCTTATAATGTGAATGGCGTTTAATTGCAATTAAAGTTCAATTAACGTACATTTCTCATGTTTAGTGCTTATTTAGTACTTATGAATAAACCTCGATAAACCATTGCCGTATCCCTAACCCTTCATAATTTAATACATTAAAAGTGTCTTAACTTGTTTTGAATCAATTTTTTTGCAGACACAGATTGGATGTTGAGTTAAGTACTAAACTAAGGTCGTTTTTATAAATAAATACGTTACAACTTTAGCTCTCCTCAATAAAAAGCAGCATCTTTATGTTTTATCATTAGTGAATACTTTGTTACCCCTGGAAGTAAGATGAGTTGACAATCACTGATTTCACTGGCAATAAATGAGTATATGTTAAACTAACTATTTGTCCATACCTTTTTTCACATGGGTTTTAGACTTATTTAATAACTGTCGTATTTGCTGCATTATACAATCGAATATACTGCGTTTTTACTTTGGAGGATCGTTCCCTCGACATTCATCGTCAAGGAAAATAGGACCCTTATTAAACATGACAAATCAACCCCTGAATGTATCTTAAACAGAAAAAAAAAGAAAAAGACCCAGGGAAAACTGATAAATGTACCTTTGGCAAAAAAAGATAGAAAACGTGAGCATTTTGAAACCTGATAGCGACATCGCAATTACATCTTCAAGCAATGTAATTCAAGCTGCGTGGTAACAATAAACGATGAAGGGCATACATTTGTGACATCAGTTATTTCGCCTTAAATGTAACGCCAAACTTGTCTTTGACTTACTTGACTTATAGCCGTCCTCCCGAGGTTGGTCCCGGAGATGGCTTCCTAGCTAATGTGCGTCTCCATAGTACACGGTTGTTCGCCAGATGACCTGCTGCCGCCACAG
>JAUMTS010111999.1:0-10224 GCA_032273385.1 Ophiopholis aculeata | reverse complement strand
TCTGACATGACTAATGAGATTCAGCCCAAATCTCAATTTAAAAAAATTGTTCAAACTTGTCCAATGCCCCTTTAAATATGGCATTTCATAAATATGAGGGCATGACATTTTATCACTTTGTTTATTGTTGGACATTTTCAGGACATAATTGGGTTGGATCATATTGTGTTTTAGATAATACAAGGTCATGATGTGTAACTAGGGTATGGTATGGCATTTGGATATATCTGTTAAATTCTATTGTAGTCTGTGCAGAAAAAGAATTTGGGTTGTTAGATTACTATTTGACCCAAATGAAAATGACCAGAGTCGAATTGATAAAAACATAACAATTGGTTGGGGTTGGAGTGCTGTACACAATAATATTAATAACAAACAAACAAATTAGGATAGAGCTTAATTACAAAACCCCTCCCCCAAACCATCATCAAATCAATGTTTATTAAGGTTTTGAATAATAGTTACATATCAAATGAAATACAAGTTACAACAAAGAGAGATTTATAAATATTTGCAAGGTGAAAGCTGACAAAACCATCAGTCCAATTTATAATAACAACCCCATATTATTTTTCATTTGATTAAATAGACTGAAAAGCAGATTAATATCACATTCTGGTTATACATTTGTATATGATCATCTCCAATTAAAAAGGGATGTTACACTTGATGTGTTGCTATTAAATAGCACATACAATTAACAATAGTACACAATTCAAAAGAAAATAATTCAGGCTTTAATGAAAAAGGTGACATTTATTAAGGATTTAGGAAAAGAATGAGGTCAAATGACTCAAAAGTGAAATAAAATAGAAGGAAGTTGTTTGTGCAGTCCAATTGCTATAGGCGGATTTCCTTGGAATGTACTTCTAATAGACCCACTTCAGTTTGTGCGAAATTAAGTTATGTGTGGAGCGCTACATGTAGTGATAGTGCACACTGTATTGCCGTGTGACCTCGCTTATAATCCTGATAATCAGCAGTGACCTCCTTGTACAAATGCAATTATCTTGATATTTGTGTGCTCTCACAAAATACAGAGTTATTTTCATAGGGAGCGAAAATTTTGCAACGAAATTTGATCTATTTTGCAGCAATATTTTCTTGCAGTTAATAATTGTCATATTGTTTTACATAACACTATTACTATTAGCATGGTTTGGCAATATCACACGACCTGGAAGTACAAATTTTATATGACCTCCTTGCTATGGTTAAGCAGCAATACTATATGCAAAACAACGATCATTTTCGTAGCAGTGGACATTTTGACAAGAAATTCAATATTTTTTTCAGCAGTATTTCCAAACTATTTATAATTAAAAGGTCTTTATACCCCTTTTACATATATTTTTTTACATAACACTGTCAGTAGCATGGTTTGGCAATTATCACATGACCTGGAAGTAAGAATTTTATATAATACTTGCCAGACTGCATGCAATATATTTTGTGTGTGTGCATATTGGATTGCTGCCTGTAGACAGTAATCTATTATGCAAACATGGTGGCATGATATTCATGCAACTAGTGCTTAGTTATCCACAAGCGTACATTAACCTGCAAATAGTACACAACATGATTGTATACATGTCATACATTCCTAATATCACAATTTTTGGCATGTGACATGATAATCTTGACATTATCGTGATCATTGTCAGTGATAATTACAGTATAACTCCGATTATGAACCCTAATGATTGAAAGTACAACATTTAAAAAATGTAGTAACATAATCGTCATGGAATAACTAAAATGTTTTTTGACATGAACATTATTTTCTTTAGAGTGTCAGGTTTTCTTTTGTAATTCCTCAAATTATATTCCCCAGTCAATAGCCTAAGTATATTGTAGCAGTGCAAATAGTTGTAAAATGGGCAACAAATATTTTTCACCTTGTATAGCATATCATCAAATATTTCAGCCTTGCTCTGTTCAAAACACCAATGCATACACATCAATCATGCCTATTTGTTGTATGTCCATATAACTAATGATTGTTTTGCATCCATATGATTGGGTCAGTAGATTTACTGTATAGTGTGTTCCTTTCAGCTTAATTTATTTTGTAATTTCCATTTAAACTAAAATGTAATCAATCTTGCATAGTTATGTGTAAAACTAGTGCTGTTTCTAGGTTGTTTTGAACTAAACAAAATGTATGCATATTTGCATATTGTTTTTGAGACCTTCTACATTGTTTGCTAAACAATAGGTTGATAATACTCAACAGTTCTTTGTTCTAACTTCTATTTTGCTGGAAAAAAAATCACAATTATTTTTTTAAAGATTTTGGAACACAAAGACAGGCATGGCTGGTTTAATTTTATGGAATATCAACATTTTATTAGAAATCATGCATAAATATGATTAATGATGTTAAATCTTTTTAAGCTATTAGATAATTAATTGCTTACTCAATTTGGGTTCAAGATCATGACATGCTTTGTGTAAACAATATAAAGGAAGATGCAACTCACAGATTTTAATTAGCACTCATTCTTAATTGCTACAGTGTTAATGTAATAACACTGGCGACAAGTATCTTTCCCATATTATAGTTCATAACACCATAATTTCCTGCCATTACGATCAATTTACTAACCATATTGCATATCTTTTCCTGTTATTTTTTCCATGTAGGTGTGCTAGTGGTTAATGTGACTTGGCGAAACAAAACATATGTTGGGACACTACTTGATTGCACTAGACACGACTGGGCCCCGCCTAGGTATGTATTAGCCAGTATAGATAAACATGGCTGTCACGCTGTATCATGATGCTGACATTCACAGTAAACTCTTGCCTGGATATATCAGTTACTAATCTCTTGCTCTTTGTGCATGCTGTGTGATAAATTACAGCAAAATGCAGGAGAGCGTTTAAGATTTAAGATTTTGAAACATGTCGACAATAATCAGACTGATCAAAATATGTAATATCAATGAGTTGGCAAGGAGTATTATTATTGATACTTTTTGTTTTGAAAAGGTCCTCTTTAATAGTAAATGACTTCAAAATGGGTGTTCTGTGACTGGATCACATTTCCTGATCAGATTAGACTGACACTCATGAATTGGGCAGAAATTAAAGGATGAATCATTGCTTCTCTCTAAAAACTACCAAATTTATTGGTGTCAGCAAATCCTGGTCAGAAAAAGGTGATCAGGTCACAGAAACAGTCCTTCAAAATATAAGCCAATTAAATTGATTGTGCAAATGTTGTTTAGCCATGAAGCCAGATGCCTGATTTCACATGGTTGTCATGTGGTACAGCTCTGAACCCTGATTTTCAATCGCTTCCTTATCATCCTAATACCAGGATAATACCTCCAGCCAATAACAACAGAATTGCACAAGTATTTTGATAAACAGCGCTAGTCCATGTAGTCAAGGCATGTACTGCACTGTAGACTAAGTGACCTTTCATATCTTAATGTGGATGTGAATTTTAATGGCTATGCTTAGAGGCTGTGTGTTCTGATCGACTAAATAGTTTTATCACGTTTTTAAAACTTTGTTCACGGCAAAGTTTATTCACAAAATATATATTTAGAGACAAAACACGTTCTCGTTCATTGCGTCAAATATGAGAAATTCTAACAGGGTTGAATAATATGTAAATTATTTGTCATCTTCCTTTATGATTTGAGCAAGCAATTGTATCAGTTTTGTAGCAGCAAATAAAATGAGTTGTTTTCGGTACATACAGCGTTATAAATAATTTTTAATCTGAAATAATCCAGTGTGCTAAACCCTAAAGCAACTGTATAGCCATATCCTTCCTGACAGCCGATACATCTGTTACTCATGCCAGCAATAATGTATGGTGCCAGATAATATGCCAGAGTAAACAGAACGTGATACAACGATCTTGACGAAAATAGTGTCAATTATTGAATGGCTCTTTGAGGTGTCAGGTTTACATAGCAGGGCAAGAGTGCAGTGGGTGGGTTGAAAATGTAGTCTGTTTGGCCACAAGAGGGCGATATATCTAGTTTAGTAGTGGAGTGTGCTGGGTTGTGCTGAACAGAGAGGGCGATACACCCAGTTTGACAGTGGAGTATGCTTGGTTGGTTGAAGACGAGCTTGAGTGTAAAATGGGCAATAACTCAGATTAAATTATTAAAGTGTTCTGATTAAATTACCCATAGAGATATTGCAAAATCTAATTATGAGAGTAAAATTATGTTAATCTGATTTGGTGTTTTTAAATTTAATGATGCTTATCTGCTGACATAGATGTGCCTGTTAGGCTAGGAGCTCAGTTCAGCATAATTTCAATGTTCTTAACAAAATTATTTTAAACTAATCTGGCACTGGATTTTTTAAAAGGAATTTTAGATTTAACAAATATGAAACTGAAAAGTAGTGTAAACCCTTTGCACACTACAGTCGACTCCAGTCCCCATACTTTTTGGGATACATTTCTCTATACATTCTTATTTTTAAAACAAAATAAAACATGGTAAGTTTGTCAATCTTGTCAATTTGTGTACAAAGACATAATTACTTTTCACTAAAAATAAGAGAGAAAATTACCCCCAAAGTATGGAGACTGGAGTAGACCGTAAGGCCTGCGAAGGGTAACCATTATCAGATTTACATAATAAAGTGTTCTAGTCAACTGCAATTTACTTTGTAAATTAAACGGTGATTGATTCAAATGAAATTTTAAATTATAGTCTCTTGAATGATGATCCATCAAATTAAACAGGAATCCAATTTTGAAAAATCGGAGCACACCCCTTTAATAGCTAGGTTATAAACTTGGGGATCTTATTTCATCTGCTACAAAATAGATGCTCTTGTAATGAACATTTCTTGATCTGAAACTCTTTGTTCACACCATTTCTGACTCTGCAACATAGAGCTTAATTCTAGTTCTAAAATACATGATATTAATAAAATTAATATCTTCTGAATTTTGGAAATTGTAACTCTTAGTTTATATTGGTGTATTCAACTTCATGATTCAACTAAATTTTGCTTTGTTTATAACTCCATTACAGGTTTTGTGATTCTCCAACAAGTGACGTTGAAAACCGCAACACAAAGGCATGTGGAAGACCAAAGAGAGGGCGTGCTAGCAACAACTCCAACAACAACAATGACATGAGTAATTTTACTGAAACTCGCTCATCTGTACACAGCAAACTTCGCAATTCGTCTGCGCAAAAAGGCCGTAAAGGAGCTAATGCAAATGGTAAACCAACCAATGCTGCCGAAAAGCAGCAGAACAAACGTAAACACCGTCCAGCGGAAGTAAGCGCAAGTTCAGGAGATGATTCCAAATCAGCAAAGAGACTCAAAAGTAGTGCAAATCAGCAAGAACCAGAACTATTCCCTGATCCTATTTCTGGGCTTATAGAATGTCCTGAACCAAATTGTAATAAGAAGTACAAACATGTGAATGGGCTTCGATACCACCGGCAACATGCCCACCAGGAGAAGCCTGATGATGATGAGGAGGATGAGGAAGAAGATGATAGCGAGAATAAGTCCAGCTCAGATGAGAGTAGTTCATCCGCTCAATCAGACATTGTGAAAAGTAAATCTGATTGGAATGATTCCAATAGGACTTCAGATGCTTCCGCAACAAATGATACCAAAGCTTCAGTTGCTACTAATGTGCAAATAGACAGTGCTGAAAAACGCCAATTACAGTATAGTACTGCTGCGGCGCAAGCTGCCGCAACGGCTGCTGCAAATGCTGCAGCAGCTGCAAGTTTAGAAGCAAAGAAGTTGTCAGCAGACAGAACAAGTCCAAAACTGTTAGGAAAGTCAAAAGATTGCTCACCTGTCAAATCAAAAGGAGATTTAACTGATAAAACAGGGAAACCAAAGAAAGGTCATAGTCCAGCAGACAAGGATCTTTCAGTGTTTGATTTTAATTCAGCAGTGGACTCTGATAGTTCTGAAAAACATGTTAGTGTTATCCGTCCTACAGCAGATATGTCTGCAACTAGTCCTTCAAAATTAGGAGATGCAGTAACGGTGATAGCATCAGCACCTGCAAAGTTGCAAGACGTTATACACACGACAGCTCTTCCCGGTTCTGAACACCTGGAAGAGTTGCAGAAACATAGCAAAAAATCTGAAAAGGACAAGAGCAAATCTGGAGATCGCAAAAAGGGAGGAAAACATGATAAAGTGCCTAGTAGTAAAGTAAAACCCACCCATCCAGCTACAGCATCTCCGAATCCGCCACAACTCGTTACTCTCCCTGCCAATATGACCACCAAAAGTGCAGTAGCCCCGGCAGCAACTCAACCCATGAAAATACCACCTACAAATAGCAAACAACCAGTCAATCCTACGCTAAAACCAATTCAACCAAAGCAGCCTGTCCTTAGTGATGCTACAGCAAATATACCTAATACCAATCAGAAGGAGAAGAAGAACAAGTCCAAAAAGAAGTCAAAGGATAAAGACAAGGAAAGAGAGAAATCTTCAAGTGCCAAAGATAAGGAAATCAAAGATCCAAATGTTGTGAACAATAAACAGGTGGTTTTACCACCACCAGTTCAAGCCGTGAAGCTCCCTCAACAGCACCAGCAAATCACACCTGCAGCACCACTTCCGCAATCTGTCCCTAAACAGCCCCCTCAACAACCAGGAACTATCGGTAATGTTTTAACTGAAACAAATATTTTGCATCAAGCACTGACAGCATCAGGTATTGGACCTGAAGATGCTGAAAGAAACTCTCCCAGTGTTACTAATCCTGCTGATGTTACCAAATTGGACCCTAGTCAAGCACCCAAAGATCAGACTAAAGATGTAAGGCCTGTTTTTGCAAACAGACCACCTATGCATGGTAACATGCCAGAGCCTCCAAAGTTAATACCTACAAGTAGTGTTGTGAATTCAGCAGGACGGGCTGTTGGTGCTGTTCAACCACATTTACCGCCACATCAGGTTAAGCCTTTACAACCTGTGCAGGACAGTGCTAAAGTTGACAATTCTACGCTTCCTTTGCCTCGAATGAACCATAATTTATTACCAGACTCTGACTCAAGTATGCAGAATTCTGCACCAGCAGATGAATCTAGAGCTACAAGCCCTGCATATTCTGATATATCTGACGCAAACGAGGAATCCGAAGTTCCTCCTAAGGCAATGAATGAGTGTGATCCATTCTCCTTCCCTGATGCAGCGAGAAATCAAGCTGTCAAAGTTGGCCCTCCTCGTGATGAGCATGTCCATTCCAAAAATTTGTATACTCCTTTATCGACTGATGTTGGGAGAGAACGATTACCAGATGGTATCCATAAAGCCCAACAAGATTCAATGAGAACTGCTCCGCCTCTTGTCCAGACACCTAAACCTGGTGATGCAGCTGGTAAAGAGAGTAGCCATATAGAAGGACCTGATGCAAAGAAACCACGTAAAGATACAAGTTCACCAAGACTTCCCACCTCATCCGAGGCAGGATATAGACCTCCTCCATCGCAAGCTTACCCTGGGCATATCCCATACATGTCAGCTGGTTTTGTTATGGATCCCCAATATCATATGCACTTGTTGAACACTGATCCACACTACAGGCAGCAACATGAACAGTTTCGTCATGAACAGAGACAGTTGCAAGATAAAGAAAGAATGGATAGAGAAAGGCATAGTACTAAAGAGAAACCCTCTCCTGGCAAAACGCAAGAGGATAATAGAGCAGGAGAAAGGACTATACCGAGAATAAAAACTGAACCAATTACTCCTCCAAAGAGGAATATAAGTGAGAAAGGCCAGCAGGAGAGGGCAAAATCTGATAGACCACCAAGTGCTGATAAATTGAAAAGAAAACAATTAGATTTTCAGAAACCTGGTGCTGAAAATGTAGCACCTGCAAACACTGCCGAAGCCAGCACAAAGCGGTCTTCCCCGGAAGAGTCACCGCGACATGTCGGTAAATCATTTATTCATCAACAACATGAAGAAGAAATGAGGCAATATTACATTTACCAACAGAAAGTACAAGAGCAACAAAAGTATGAGGAAGAACAGAGACGGAAGTTGGAGGAGAGTCGCTCCTCAAGTGCAGATAGTGTGAAAGATAAAGAGAACAGAACTGAAGAGTCCAGAGATAGACGGAGTACGCCGTCTCCTCAATGTAACCCACCAAAGAATAGAAGCCCACGTCCTCCTTCAGTGGAAGAGAGAAAGCTTAGGCAATCACCGAGTGCAGGATCTTGCCCATCTCCAATGAACAAAGATCCCAAAGCGGCTATGTTGTCTAGTTCTTCCAGAAAACTGATGGATTATCCTGCCTATTTGCAGCATACCCCTTATGGACCAATGCCTGTGCATCAGACCCCTTATGGCCCGATACCTATTGACCCAAACCATCCTGCATATCAGCATGCCCCTATGATTTACCCAGCCTTTATGGGTCATGAACTACGCGGTGTATATCCTGGCCCAGTTCCTATGTGGAAATCGCCGGAAGATAAAGCTCATTTTGAGCATGAACGAAGCCAAGCAATTTCACCTCACCAAGGACCCTCATCAAGCAGAGGAGAATCACCCTCAGAACCTCCACCAAAAGCCTTGGATTTACTACAACAACATGCATCTAGATATTACAGTCAACACAAGCATGACAGATCTAGATCACCATCAGAAAAGTCAAGACCTTCATCACCGCAAAGAAGAACAGCATCACCTAGAAAGAGTCCAGAGGCTGGGAGTTCTTCCAGAGAAACTTCACAGCATTCTCAACTGACAGCAGCCATGGTTCATCAGCATATGCACACACACCAACACACACATGTGGGCTTTCCAGCAGTACTACCATCGCCGTATGATCCTTTCGGTAAGTTTATTGTATGCGACTCAAAAGTGCATTAAAAGTTTTACTTTTAATTTCATAATTTGTCTATACAATACAAATTTAACTGGAAATTTTGTTTGTGTATTAGGTTATTGAGAGGCAGATTTGTTTTACCAAATTAATCATTTCTTCCTTGACAAAAATTAGCAAAGCACAAAAATCCTAATTTTATAATTACCACCTTTGCAGTATATAAGTGTTTGAACTCATTGAATTCCTCATGATTGTTACTGTATTGCTTGTCCTTCTGTATAGATATACTCTTCAGAACTTAGCTTGTCCAAGACTTCTACTTTTACAAACTGCTGAAGTCAAACTTAAAAAGCCTATGAGAATGCTGTTAACGGGAAAAAGGCAGAAAAAGACTTGAGCAAACTGAACAGAAGGACACTCTCAACAAAACAAGTTAGCAACTTTACTGTCAGCATTTGGTCTAACTCCCCCAAAGTCTGTAATAAAAAGAAGGCCATTCTTAATAATACATGAAGACGAGCGATGCTATAATAAAAGTATTTTTAGGTATTTTTAGTAGGTTTGGGCAATGATAGCTTTACGAGCACTCACTTGTTCATTTTCTTATGCTCATTTTCACGAATGGACGTGTTTTTGAACGAGTTTTTGAAGATATACTGTTCCTCTTGTGTCTTATCCGTTTCTGCGAATGAGCCATTCATTATCAATCATTTGAATAATTTAACTGACATGTGCACTAATAGTACTGCATTTAATTAATAAATTGGCTATTAATTGTGGAAAGTTAATGAAGCAACTCCCCTAAAAGAAAACAGATATTATAAGAGCAAACCATTACTGCGGAAAGTAATTTATTTCAAATCGTCATCAGCCATGACGAATTTTGGAAAACAATAGGCCTACAAACAATTAAACACAAGAATTTGTATGCTTTTGCTCGTCGCCGGTTCTTAGTAATTGATTTCAAATCGTATAGGAGTTTAAGAAGGATAATTAGTAGTACCTTATCATAAGATTTTAGAATTGCTACACAATCGGCTTGCTATCAATAGTATCATGGAATTAAGTCGTCTTTTCGGTGTTTGTGTTTATATTTTCTTGCGGATTGCTTTTACTTATGGTGAGTACAATATTATCTCTGTGAATGCAAACAGATTGAAACAATATCTATATGATGATTGTGTAGATTCATCAGGATTGGTAGATAACATAGATTATGAAAAGTTCATATAATCTAATCCAATTTAGTCTGACTTCACTCTAAACAATGGTGTTATTTGTTAAAACGTTTTAGCGCTAATTTTCCAATGCCAAGCAAGTGAAATAACATGTGATGCTTACATTTAAACACATTCGATGTTACGTTGTTACCTGATAACATCTGGTGTTATCAGGTATAGTGTTAATCACAGGAAAAA
>JAUMTS010111888.1:0-10224 GCA_032273385.1 Ophiopholis aculeata | reverse complement strand
GTGATACTTATGAAAGCTCACTCAAACAAAATATACACTATAACTTTCTCTTCACAATGATGATACATGTAGGTTGTCTACAAAATTCCTTACATTCCTAAATTTCATTTTTATACCTACGTGAACTGAAGAGAACAAAGCACTTATTAAAGTCATTGATAAATATATACAGAAGTTAATAAAAAAATACATAAATAAATACATAAACGAATAAGTTTTATAAATAAAATTAATATTTTTAAACAACTTATCAATAAATTCGATCAAGTGCGGATAGCCAAAAAAAAAGGTTGGTATGTAGAAGAATAGCAGCGCCATAGTGAGGATTCGAACCCATGCTAGCACCAATCAATTATACATATCAATAACACAGTACACAGTTATACATACTATACTTACTTTGTCTGAAGACTTTACCAGTGCACCACGAGGAATTGCTTGGAATCGACCTGCTTTTTAATTCACTATATCTCTTCAATTTAAAGTATTTCTATATTGTATATGTATAAATCCCTAGGACATGGGACGCTCTATATTGCGATAGTTGTAATGAATCTGAGCGTCCCCCAAAATACAGTGTCCGTACTATATTTATTTATATACATTATACAGTATAGCTTCATTATTTATTAATTATAATACTAATCCGTATAGGACATCTGATATCAGAAACTGAGTGTCCCACGGACAGTAGGTCATAGAGTCGGTTTTGAGACTGGGCGTCCGTAGGATGCCCAGTCTCTGAAACCTGCTGTCCGACCGGACAAGTTTTTTAGATAGGACGCTCAGTTTCATTACACCGGTGTGATAAAATATGAACCCTTCTATTCACAGCCAGGAAATAAGCTATTAAGCGTGCGCACGCATTTTCGTCCTCAATATTTATAGGTTAATATTTGTTTTTAACGGAATAATATACTAAATGACAACCAGCAAACAACTCATTCCCAAACCAAACTGCCGGAAGACATGTCCATAAGCTATTTAATCCTTGTTATACAGAGTCCAGATACCCATTTAACTCAATAGAAGTATACTCTGTAAAAAAACATCATAAGCTTCAACCAGGTCATTGGTAGATGGACCCTCTGTTATAAGGGAGGGGGTTTACAATGTTCTCACACCGGTATTGAGATAAGAAGAAAACTTAAATCGACAGTTACATATTGTTTTTTTGATCCCCCGAAAACACACTTATTTAAAAGTAACTTGTGAAAGACACATTATATAAAGCAAGATGTAGAAACAACAGCAAGGTTAAGAAATACATTGGGAGATATTTCCCTATATTAGAATGTTTAGACTGCTAACAATATTATCAACCGGCAGTCGTAGCAATATTGCCTTCTCGTGTAGTTTATGGTGTTAGAATTAAACAGCCAAGCTGTATTTGAGATCACATAATGTGTATATATTGGTAGACACAAACTTGAAGTAGCACAAGCAAGTCGTGTTATTTCAAAATGAACAGCATCGATATCTGTTTCAATAATTAGAAAAAGGCATGCAGCTTGGAAGCTTGAAAATAAGAGGGGCTTATATTTATTACCTGTATCATAATTCAATCTAATTTGTGTTTTAGCACATTTTACGGGAACATTGTCGAGATTGATAGTCATAAACTCACTATTTCATCAACAAGCACTGATAACAGAAAAAAAAAATTAATTCGAACAAAATCTATTAAAAAAGGAATTATTATTCAGCAGAGCTTCACGTGATAACACTTTAGCGAACGTTGAGGTAAGTTAATCTGCGTATATCTTACCGAGCGATATCAAATAGCCACCCACACAAATTATGAAAACATCTATTAGTTTTGTTGAACTGTCTTGGTGCATTTTACTAGTTAATATTTTATTAAAGCAAATTAAACTTTACTTCTTAGAAATAGTTTTATTTTTCAAGACAACAAAGTCAGTGAGATCCATTTACACAATGATGGACTTTAAAAAAATCAAGCCCATATTAAGATCTGAAATAGCCATTTAAGAAAAGAAAATGTGTATGTATTGTGTTTTAATATTATTAACAAAAGTGACAGTTTCATAAAAATAACCGGGGAAAATTACAAGAAAGAATCCGTTTTATTACTTGTATTTTTCACCAGATATCATTGATCATGTTCCTTTCACCCGCAGCTTGCAGTTTTGTAAAGGTTTTGAAAACAAAACAAAGAAACCGTCTTTGGAAGTTTGTTTTCACTATTTGACCCTTTAGTGTACATAGTAGTTATCTATTACTTATAGGAAGTTTTAAATGCGGTCAGGTTTCCCCGGTCTTCGAGCTATCTAGGTTAACGACATGGTAGAACAACTACATTCCATGATTATTATGATTTGTATTTATTTTGTTCATGGAATAGCTTTAACAGGGAAATGGAATATTGATTAATGTTTAATTATCGCCATTTTATCCCGTTTGCCTTCGATTTCTTCATTCATTTCATTAGTTTACACCATTTATCTATAATGACAACATAACAAGAACTTCATTATAATACTCCGCTTCAAACTTCTAGCAAAGCTCAATCTAAATGTGTTTGTTAATCAGTATTATATTATTGAATTAGCAGAAATACTGATATACCGCTAGTGAAGTGAAGACCTAAATAGATTCTGCGTTATTCAATTTTAAATATTAACATTATCTGTTAAGTATGTTTGAAAATAACGGTTGTTTAACACGGCCTCCGATGTGGTTGGTTATTATAGTAGGACTCACACCAACAATAAACCATGTTAGTAATACTTAGGACAAATTGATAATGTTTGCACAATTCATGAGAAAAAACGTTAAAAGGGAAAGCAAAATTCACGTGACCTATGCAAATCAACAATGTGACTGAATGACTTTTTTCTCTGTTTTGTCTTGACTCAATTTTAAAAAGGCTTTAGTAATGCGCAGACCTATCCCAAAGAATGTAAACAAGACGCAAGTGGTTTATCAGCTGTCATTCCGGGGTAACACTACACCAACTGATTAATTATGCATTAGAAAATAAATGCACAAAACAGCGCCAGTGTGATAAAACATTGCATCCTTTTAAAACAGATTCAGGATGCCTTTTCAACTCAATAGTAATATAATACAATCTGTACATGCATCATGTAATTCTCTAAGGTCATGTTTTACTTATTAGTTGAACTAAAGTAAAGGCGAACTCTTAGTAAATGAGGGGACTCGTAATGTTCTTATAACGGGAATAGGGCCCATGTCTGAGTATTACATGCTACTCAATATCTGAAAATACAATTGATGGAATAGTTTTTACGAATGTGGAAACTATTGTGTGCGTATTGCATGTGAACTCGTATGAAAAGCAGCCAATTCAATGCAACTAGCTCAAAAGTTACGAAACAATGACGTTTAAAAAATGGGCTTCTTACATATGGTGACTCGTCCAATCAACTGTTTAAATCTCATGTGGTTATTCTTAAAATATATACAACAGCTAGTTTGAACATACTGATTATATCTAAATGTATAGGGACATTATGATTATGCTCCAACTGCAATTGAGTTTATGAGCCCAAGAACAAACGTAGCATAATAAGGCAGCGTCATTCATTTCTGGATTGTCTGTGGTTAGAGTAATGTAAATGATTTGTTTGTAGAGGCACGACAGAATTGTTTTAATTTTAATTTTCCTATTTAATTATAAATCGTGTTCAATTTAACTTTATGAATACATAAATGACTTGTCTTACTATCAAACAAAACTGTGACTTAATCAACAAGTGTATGTCAAACATTTTCAATATCGCGTTTTATATGTCTCACTAAAGAAACAGTCAAATTACTGCACTACACATCTCTGAATGTGTCATTTTTCACGTCTTCTATCATACGATCTTTCACGT
The DNA here is from genome assembly GCA_032273385.1 of Ophiopholis aculeata. Lineage (NCBI taxonomy): Eukaryota > Metazoa > Echinodermata > Ophiuroidea > Amphilepidida > Ophiactidae > Ophiopholis > Ophiopholis aculeata. Next base: position 6,361 of record JAUMTS010111888.1, on the reverse strand, counting down.
GACATGTTCTAATAGCTACAAAAGCTAGCCTTGGATTATAACAGAATGTGATTATCATGTTTCATATTGCTTTAATCTTCTTGTATTTTTCTGCTTCTTCCCGCAGGTCACATTTGCCATATAATTGACGAGAAATTGCTTAGAAACATATGATGGCGAGTATCTGCTAAGTATACCTTAACGGTAAGAAATATGATTGTTAAAACATATACTTTCTACGCTAATATTATCTGCGAGAAATAAGTTGTCCACGTTATAATGTGTTTTTTTTACTCTTTGTTGACCTACAGTATTTTGCGTTCTTTGCTCTCTGTTTAAATTTACAACATACTGGTTTTTTTTAAATGGTTCTTGGTTGATTCAGTATGAGAAATAGTATATGTTTGTGTTGCCCTTAAATGTAATTTAAAAGATTTGTTTTTATTTATAAGAAAGCAAATTTCATTTGGTTGTTATAGCAACAATAATATTAAGTCAAAAAGCATGTCTAAGTTTACTAAATTAATCATTATAGATGTATATAATATTTAGAATTGAAGACAACTATGCTAAAGCTAGTATAAGATGCTAAAATAATTAGTTTGGTTATTTTTTGAAATATTATTGATCATTTTAATATGGGTGTTAATTATATAGCTAGTTATTTTTCAATGAAAACGAATCATGTTATACATGGATTGGGTATCAACAAAGTAAATGCACATTTTTGAAACTTCATTTCTAAAAAAAATACATTTGTGAAGTAAATATTAAAATATATTTAGGAATGGGAGAGCTTGGAACCAAACTTAACCCTAATATTTTCTCCACTCTTCTCTATCGAAATTAATCTAAAAATGTACTACACACATACTACTTTTGTTTCAAACATGGGTATGGACTTTTTGGACACCATGTACCTCATGTCGATGGATAACTAGTTACGGTGCTATAGGACCATTTTTGAGTGGTTATTTTAAGATATGTTGAATTGTTTGTCACCAGCAATTCGCCATTAGATTTGACACTTAGTCCTTCATTCAATTACTAGTTATTACCCGTTGAAATATTTTGCAATTCATGAAATCATTTGTAGAGATAAAAATCCATACAAAAATATACAGCAATATAGCAATAAGCTTTAAATAATATTTTATAGAAATAAAGCAATTCAGATTCTGTTGACGAAATCCTATATTTGTCAAATAAGAAATACTCTTTGCCAAATACAAATGTTACAGTGAAGCAAGACGGAAGGCATTCCACTGCACCTACTTTAATACACAAGGTTTTTCTGTGTTATCAAGTGTTATATTACACTGAATGTTTGAATGTCTTAAGGTGTAAAATAGTGAACAACCTCATGCTTATTCCGTGCTTTCCGACACCAAAAAGAACCCCAAAAGCGCACGCAAGGAGATACAGCAGAAGTTGACAAATAGGAACTTGGGAGAAATTCTCCCTATCCCTTCTTATAATACATAGTGTACTTTAATTTTATCAAGAGTTCAGACAATGTACAACCATTTTTAATAACAAATACAGACAATGTACATAAATGTATACTTACAAATACACAGTAATTTTAACATCCTTAGTGAAGTATCATCACGACAGATACCCTATATAGTGGTAATCAGTAATGTACTTATTTAAGCCACGGTTATAGTTGATAGGCTTGTCGTTTTGGTTATTTAAACAACACGTAAACTCGTATAATGGATTACTTTTACAAAACGCTACCTACAAGGCAGTTGTAATCGGGCTTATCTTATCTTATCAAATCATCATATTCCAGGTCCTTTATTATTTACTTCAATTCATCAGCTAGCAGGTCAGCATATCTCAAATGGGACACTTCACCTGGAATAGTTGACGAGCGAGAGCTAGTCTTTGTATTGTTGGATTTTATAACTATCCGTGCTTGACGGGACAACCCCAGGACAATGATTGTAATTAATTGAATTATTTTCTGCTCATACTAAAAACGTTTTCTCTTTCGCTATAACCATGTTCTAAACTATGCAATTGGTGATCTATACTTTTTTAATATATTGGACGTGAAATCAACAAACACATTCGGTTTAAGAAACGTTCAATTTGTTGTTTTCTAGTTTTGAAAATGAAAAAGTTATATGAGGCAGATATTGTTGTATGCATGTTCTGGCCGACTAGAGCCTCTGATGAACGCTGCAATAGGAAAGTTCCTCCATAAAGCCTGCACTCAAACAAAGTGTATTAAATTTGTATTTTGTTACAATTTATTTTGTTAAGTACTAAACAATTAGCAAGTATGAGATTAGCGCACCGTACACTTGTTTTGTGCTTTTACCAGGTTTCTTAACATATTTTATATCAAAGTGGAGAAAGTAACTACTCAAATCGCATACTATAACATATAAATAATCAGCTATAACACAAACAACCCATTGAAGCCGAGATTTCTACTGAAAAATCCCGGCCGAACGGGGAATTTAACCCCGGACCTCCCGCATGAAGGGGCGAGCGCTCTAACCAACTGAGCTTCCCGGCCTCCCTATAAACATGACTGTGTATAAGTAGTCAAGGTAGAACGATCCGAAGTGCAGCACTACATACATATGTGACGAAACTTATACCAGTTCAAAGAAGCAGCAGGGAATGGGATTATCCCACCAATTTCTTAACAGAAGTTTAACCCAGATTGAACATAAGATAACCATCGTTAATACACACAAATACGCCTACTAAAAGCCTCCCCCGATATGTTATGCTAGATAACATCATTAACAGCTATCGTGCAATCAGCAGACAATCTTTTTCGGTCAATTTAAGAATAAGACATACAAATATATGGTACTTATGTATGTACAGAGTCACCTTTAGTGAGGTGCGTACAAGAAATAGCAATTTTTGGTGGAGATACACTAGCGGCCAAAGGAAAACATTCATAAACGTGTATTCCCCTCAATAAAGAGTTGACAACGTGTCGAATTCGGTAAATTTCTGTTGTTATAAATATAGAAACTAGAAAACAGAAATATAAACTATAGAATATGGAAAGTAACAATGAGAGTATACCCAGGCATTTCTTGAAATGAAGACATATGCCAGGTGACAATTACTCATAACTTCTTCATAATACAATATGTGCCAAAGCAACAGTATTGATATAATAACACCCTTTGAAAAAGTAAGATTCGACATAATTGCATGTAATTCACATTTTAATAAGGTCGGTCGCTGGAAGGCCTAAAATAAATTATCTTAGATGGGTTCCAATTATTTTAAAACAGTTTTTATTACTTCTTAAAGTACTTTAACAGTTTATTACCTAAAGGGAACTTAAGATAACCATATTTATAAAGAAAGAAAATACTAAGATCGGTCGCTTGAACTTACTGTGACATTAAAATTAATCATCGGATAAGGATCAAACTATACATTGTTGGATTCCTTATGTCAAGCCGAAAAATTTGTCACTGCGTTGAGAAAAATTGAAGCATATTTCAATTTCTGACACCTGTATACCTTAAATGGTCAATAGCGGCCATCTTGGAAATGCTCAAATATGAGACATATCTGAAAAAATGTTGTTAATGGTTAATTTAAACTATGTGACAAGTTTCAGATTTTAAACATCTTTGGCACAATAATTCTATTTTCATGCTACTTAAAACAATCCAAGAATTCAAGTAAACACAAAATGTGCTTTATTTTGCAATTCACATACTATATAGTATAATACATGCATGTTTAATACAATTGTTGTTTTGTGGTTGCCTTACAGCTCGATATTAAGTTGCCAAATTGCATTTATTTATTTTTAAACAATTTTGCATCAAGTCATGACTATAAACGTTATCTGACCTTTTTTCCCCCTTGTAAACTGAGTACTCAATATTAGTTTTCTATACGTATTACCCTGGTGTCCTTTATTATACAATGTCTAGTTTCTTCCTATAATCTATAAACTACATTACCACCTAAAATATCCTCCTGAAATTGCACAATATAATAATATTTTGTTTGAACTCTACCCTACATAATATAGTAGGTCATTTCAATATAACATCGGCTTTTTGAGCATATGAAAGGTTTGGAACTAGTACATACCACCCACCAGATGTGAGCCCCTCTAGATTTGTTATTAAATCTGTAACACTTTGCCGCAAGTGTTGGAAGATATTCCTTGATACAATCTTATTGGTGGCTCAGTACCTAGTTATATACGCGAGTAGCAGATTAGTTTGTCGTAAATTACATTCTGCATGCTATGAATACTGAATATGAGGTGGTTAGAAAATCGTGCATGTATGTGAACCGGCACTTATATCATTCTCGAAATACTATCAATATTTCAAATCATGTTACTTGATGACATTTTTAACTACGGTTGTATGTGCACCGACAATTTATATGCACATTTATGTGATGACAATGCAATCATTACTTAAATGAAAAAGGCCACTTCAAGGTCAATATTTTTATATAGTTTAATAGAGTATCTGTAACACCTTTATTTCCTATATCCTCGCAAATTGGCCCACATAACCTCTCGATTACATTAAATCCAACCAATATATTTTATTATGGTCGACGAATCTTCTGCCTAAAAGTGATAGTAATAACAAGTTATTTAGCAATTTGACCTCTAGTTGACTCTGGGTTTACCCCTGCTTGAACTTTGACCTCAACAACATTTGGTGATAGATCAAAAATTGTTGCTAAGTAAATTTATATTTACCTGTAGCTGATCCCAGATGAACACTATCTAACCTTCGACCCCAGTGACATTGTATTACCTTTCTATCCAAGTTAATTTTAGTCCTAGAACATTCTTATTGTAAAGTTCTTATAAAATTTCCTATTGTAAAGTGCTTTGATCTATAGTTGGAAAAGCGCTCTGATATTATTATTATTATTATTATAGCAATTTGAACTCTAGACGACCCTTTACCCCTGGGATCACTACAAAACAGTGTTCCGCGGAGGTTTTCACCTACCAAATTTCAGTTCCGTATCTGTATGCGTTTGAAAAACCAGAGGGACAGTGAAATAGATGGACTGTTTTTTAGTAGAAAAGATGTTGACAAATGGCCTAATAATTTGATCAAATAAGTATATAGTGTTAAACCCTCTTGATCACAAATTTAAAAAAAAATCAATAGCATATATATTTCATTTTTAAACCACGTACTCAATCTAATACTGAAGAGTACTAAATCTTATGCTGGAAGAAACTATTGATACTTATCCAAGGACAGCTTTTTCACCACTGATGATTGGTGGCTTGAGACGTGCAAATCCAGGTGATCGAGCGGAGGTCACTTTATTTCAAATTAATTATTTAGCCATTTTTATATTTAAGAAAAACAAAAGGAAAAACAAAATCATGTCAAAGATTACATGAGGACAGTCATGTTGCCTAGGAAAAGGTACACGTTAACTTGTGAGCAAATTAACGATATTCAGATAGAAAAATTAAGCAATGAAATCATAGATTTGCAACTGCTATATTTTTTATTTCTACTGCTAGGTGTATTATTGTTTGTTTTACTTTATGAGATTGGCTCGATCACTTATCACTACAAGGCATATACAATTACGTGTGGGTGGTTATCGCTAGTTTATTCCACCCATTGTGTATATCCATCCTCTTACACCAATGTTGCCTTCGAAAATTATACCTATTGCTAACACATACATCAAGCTATAACATACCACAAATTGATAATAATATCATCAATATCATCAAAATACCTACATTAATTCAATTAGAAACATCAAAATAAAGAAACATGATAGATGTAGGAGATTTAATTGAAGGCTCAGAGCCTGAAAATTGTTATATCACATGACAAAAATATATTTACTAATAAGTTAAAAATGGACGAAACCTGTTCACGGTCGTATTTTTTCAAGAATTACGTTATTGTTTAATCAGAATCCCTGATATATTGTGCTGTTTTCATTCCAAGCAATCCTTTATTTAGCCTGCCTGCTACTTAGAAATATTATTAATCACAACACATTTGTAGTTGTTTTGAAGTTATAGTTTAGCATAAGGCTTAGGTATAGGGCTCATGTTTAGAGTTAGAGTTAGATATATGGTTAGAAATTAAGATTGGGGTAAGGGTTAGGGATACTTTTAAACATATTTTCTGAGTAGAGGGCCTTCAGATTAGCGGGTCTTCATTGTATAACAGGCGAACAGTAGACGACGGCAATGCTGTGTAACTGCAATTCACCTTTTTAAGTTCGCATTGTCTTACCGACAATATCCATGACTAAACGAAATGGTAAATAAAAAGGACATTGTTGTTGAAAGATGTAATGAGTATTATATTACATGTATCCACTGACGACTCATAATGAGAAATTCTCAGACAGTGTTAGTATT
>JAUMTS010111777.1:0-10226 GCA_032273385.1 Ophiopholis aculeata | reverse complement strand
AGGAGCAAAGTGGCTGGGGCATCAGCTAGCACTGGAAGCATTAGGCATGCCCAGATACAGGAAGAGTTTCTAGCGGTGGAAAAGGCCAACCTGGAAGTCATGAGGGAAGACGTACAGATTAAGACCAAGACGTTCACACTAAAATCCTTGGACTTCTATCGTCTTGGGATTATGATGAATCACAAAGTAAATAATTAAATTAGCTCACCATTTTTTCCATTCATTCAATGTTTTCTCAAAACTATTTTTTACTATCTATATTATTATCTAACTATATCATTTATTATTACTTCAACTGTCTGGTGTATCTCTTTATAATTGATAACAGCATTATATTTGTGTATGATTGAAGTTATTGGAAGAATAGAACATGTGACTTCGCTACATCAAGATACTTGGGGATTACCCATGAAGGAGCAAACGTTTCTCGCTTCTCTAACTTCTATAACTACGACTACGAGTTTGGACTTGATGGATATGGACGACGCTCCTTTATCTCCAACTACGAAGAAAGCTGAAACTAGGTTTTCTCTGACGGGCTTCAAAATACCCAAGAAGTCCTGTCAAAATGAGGACAACCAGCCCAAACCGGAAGAATTCGTCATCAAGACCAAGCCTAGGGCTAAGACCAAACCTTCTAAAGACCAAGCTAACCAAGTCCAAGATCATTCTTTCGGACAGGGCTTAGAAGATGGTGTGGGCGGAGCTGGGTAAAATCAAGCAGGTCTGCAGCTGCCAGTCCAAGGCACACTCGCTTGCCCTTGCCCACTCCAGAACATCAAAGCGAGCGATGCAGCACCCAAAATGTTCCAGGTATCTAAAAGCTTTCCTCAGCTCCCTGGGGGCCCAGCCAGCTGGGCTCTCCTAACGGAGTGGGAAAACATTTTGCGGGAATGCTTGCAAAAGCTTATGCTGGCGACAGCAGACTTCTTGGTGGGTGAAAGGGTTCCTGCCTTGGACAAAAAGGCCACGGACCTAGCTCAGCATGCCGGTGCTGACTTCCGAAAAGCCCTCCCAGCTGATGAGAAGGAGAAAGGTCTAGAGCTATTCAAAATCGACAACCAATCCATGGTGCGTCGTAGACGGGATGGACATACTAAAGAGGGGCGAGTCACCAAAGCGAAGCCATCCAAGCATGTTAAGCCTTAGCCTTGGTCTGCTCGCAAGCTGCGATATTAAGGTGGTTTGTAACTGACTTAGGCCCTTTTCAGGGCTGCCCAATCTGTTTTACACTGGTCTTACCTAACCTGGGATGTTTTTTAAACACTTTTAACTTTGTGTCTCTTCACGTTCAAGGGGAAACAAAAGGTAGTTTGTCTTTCATTGATCATTTTTTCTAACACTTGTCAAATTAAGACTTGACATACCATTTGAATTAATTGCTCATCTTCATTCATGCTCATTTAAAAATCTGTATTAATTTTGTTTTCTGTTTGTTTATATTTTTTTTCCAGGGAAACCAATTACACCCCGATAAGTGATTATTATTCGTCTGTGTTCAACAAAGAGAGCCTGTACATTGCTACAGCTAAACTACAAAGATATATCAACAAAGCTTCAGAATTAAGTTAACATTAAATAAAATTGTTCCAATTGATCATGACAACCAAAAAACTGTTAGTGTTTTTGAACTAATCTAGTAGGAAAAGTGTCTAACAGTTAATTTTAGTTTTTCTTTAATCATTAATTAGATGAACAATCAATTAATTATGTTCATCTGGTTTTTATGAATATTATTTTTACTATCTGTATTATGCTACATTTAACAGATTAAGTATTTTTTTGAATTATGTTAATTTCAGTTGTAAATCCTTTGAATTGATGATGTGATTGACAAATACAAAATATTTTGGTTTCGAAGAAATCCGCAAGATGATAGTAGTAGAATATGCGAAAACAGTTACAGGATATGTAGATACTTTCTCGTTTGGCCAGTAAGGTGAAAAGCATACGCTTGAGAAGCTATAATACTTCTCACAACGACACAAATGTCTTTGCAAAATGAGAGCAAATCGTTCAATTATTATACCTTAAACTTTATTTCCTAAACCTACACGTTTACATTTATTGACTATATCAGGATGTCAATACTTTTCTTCAGCAATAACAGCAATGTTCTTTCGAATGAATAATGTGTAACAAATTAAATGCAGAGCAACCGTCTCACAGCAGATGATCCAAACGGGTTTATTTTTCTACTTCCACACTTTTATGGGATTGAACAACAGCACTTGCTAAGGGTATTAAATAAATAGTAGCCTAGAGTGATCACCACCTGCGTATCGTGCATTATCGGGGTACGGAATTCGGAATGTAGGTAACGTAGCAGGTGGTCCAGCGGACCAAGGGTGCATATATATCCATACGCACGCGAGCCCACGCCAACAAAGTATTTCTTAAAGTCAAATAAAACATAATGCACAGTAATTCTCCAGAAATAAGAGTGTTATGCCCTTTATGCACTATCGCCCTAAATCATGCGCATATAGTCGCCCATATTTCTATATATTCTATATCAGCACATTACAATTTACAAGTATTAAGCTACATCATGTTTGATGGCTACTGGTTTATCAGAAGGAAATATGATACCTGTCTTAGAGCAATTACGTGGTACTTTGGCATGGTATGAACTCGTCATAGTTCCCAAGGAAGGTTTAAACGGAGCAATTTAATAAGGGGATTTTAAAATCGAATGAAAGTTGTAATATTCCAGAGGTATTTCTCTACCATTGGTGACAAGCTACATCCTAGTTAAGCCTTAGTAAAGCTATTCACTAACATCGTGGTATTTGAATCAGATTATACCTAGGGCTTAATCGAAAATAGATCGACCTGTTTTTCTCTCTCAAAGACATCTTCCCCTTGCAATATTTAATGATAATTTTAACCAAGATAGTCGGATTGGATTAAACAGAATTCTGCACATTAATAATCCAAATAGAGGTAAAAGCTAAATACAATATTTAAACTTGATTTGAATTCTGCATATCTGAATCTGATCTGAATTCTGCACACAGTTTCTGATGAGAGAAGCCTTTAAGGAATACAAAACAGGTCTGATAAGACATGTAGCAGGATCCAGTTCAAATATTTTACTTTATATTATAAAATAATAGTTCCAAAGTTGCAGAATATTAAAGTTTATCTCTAAAATATCAGTCATTTGTAGAAATCATTAGCAGCAAAGTGGCATACAAATGAAACTATAACTAGTTATTGTAAACATTAGTGCCATCCTGACTTTTAAACGTATATAACAATTGGTTATTTCTTATAAACTATTTCAGTAATTACAAAGTTAACCAACAGATATAACTTAATTGAACTAAATAACAATTGGGACCGTCTAAAATAATTTGATAAGGTATATGGTAACGTTATTATACATGGTCATACGTGTAAAAAAGAAAAAAAAGGAACCCAATCTGAAACTGCCCAGTCAGGTTATTTAATTACAGGTACACATTTATATTTCAATTTATTCACTGTTTTCTTTTTGACGAGTATCACTTGTAACGGATGTTGCTTGATCGGTAACTTTAGACCTGATGTCTTAAGGATGTTTATTGTCGCACTCATAATTGATTCTTTGCTAGTTTTGCAATACACGGCCCCTTGGCACCACTTATCTTAGGTTACTTAATGGACTGGACAATGGGAAACAACTATAAGTACCGGTATCTTGTTCCTTACAATTTACTTTGTGAAGTCAATTCAACCTCTTGGTGCCATTATCAATTTGGCATGAAATAGAGCGTGAGTTGTTGATTTTAAGGAGACATCTGCTTTGTTGTTTGTGAGTTTTAGATTAATAAAAGCTAAAATAAAGTAATGAGAAATAAATATCGCCCTGCTATTTGAGCAGATGTGTCTGCTGTAAGTGCGTTGGAAAGTGTCTGTGTCAGAAGCGTAGCAGCTCATTTTAACAAAGAGACATAGCCACAGGTTTTGATAACATAACATCTTACTTATTATCAACATTATCTGCCCCTGTGATTACAGCAATTATTACTCACTTAATTAATCACACCTTCACAACCTGTAGGCACAACAGCTGGGGACGTCATAGAAGGGTCCCAGTTGGAGTATGTGACCTGTAGGTGTTCAAGTTGTTGACAAAGTGCTCAAGTTATACCCGAATTTAAAGCAGGGGATTCAAGTGATCCTAGTTATTTTAGGCCAATTTCAATTCTTGTTCTTATATCTTCAAATGCTGAAAGTGCTTTTATTGGGCCAATTGTATAAATCAATAGAGGATAATAAACTAATTAAATTTCATCTATTATGTTTTTAACCATCTCGCTCTACTAGTTCTGCCCTAGGGATTGAAAACTATGGCTGGGTGGGGCCGCATTATGGCTTTATTGATCTGCACCAACGCTGTGTAAGGACGTACGCAGTATTGGTGGTATTGGTATATCAAGCCCGGGTAAATACTTTATCCTAATGTCGGTCTTATGAGTTTTCTGCAACTACCCCCGACTCAATATAGTCAATTTATTGCTATGATTATTAATTGGCTTGTGAGTAACACACTTAGTTTTAATATCAGTAAGTCTTAATGTTTGGTCATAGGCATTTGTAACTATCAGTGGTATTGATATTAAGAAAATTTATGAATGTAAACACTTACGTATAACCATTGATGAAACGTTGTCATGAAACCAACAAATTGACCAAGTTTGTGAACAAATATATTAAAGGTATGTTTATGTTAAGGAAATGTCAATCTAATTCCATATATTTCTAAAGATGTTTTGAGCATGATATTTATTTCAATTGTACTTCCCCACTTTGAGTTCTGTAATGTAGTTACGGGAATTGTGGAATGACTTAAGCAACAAAATGGCAAATTATCCGAAATTGATCTACTCGCATTATTTATGGGGCTCCAAGAGTTCCGTCAAGTTCCCTTGTTCTTAATCAACTTAGCGGGAAGCTCCTTTTATAGAGGCATTAGTATTACAGCCCCATTTAGATTTTGTTTGCGCCTCCTTACCTTTAAACAGTTTAATCATTATCGAATCAAACATATAATTTACGGCAAATTAAATCAGGTACTATTATCCAGAATAACCTTAATTTTCATTCCTTTGTCTACAGGTAAGCTAGATTAATTACAATATTTACACTTTTGTTTGTAATTAAATTTCTCTAATACAACGGCCCCTAAGAGGAATAACCTTTGGGTTGAAGTGGTTAAATAAACCTGAATCTAAATCTGAGCTGACATAGCGTGGATGTTGCTACTAATTTATCATTAAGGATCATAATGCCAACTAGTACAAGAGATGACTGTGGAATGTTTACATAAGCTTGGGCATAAGAATTGTAAATTATTAAAATAATAATTTATATAAATATTGAGGTCGTTACCGGGGGATACAAAGCGCTGCTAATTTGCTGCCCGTATATAAAATAAATCATCACAAGAAGACCGCACCATTTGAGAACAATATCGTGATAGAAACCATACTAGCACTCACATTGTGACATTGACCGTTGTTTTTCTAAAACAACTCTCTAATACTCACGGTTGGAAGATATGTTTTTATTGCCACAACCTTTATTGATTTTGAAGGAGAACAAATCTGGAGTGCCCGAAAAAAACCACCCTACTTTCGTACTAGTGATTTGTATTAATAACTGGCGCCTTCAGGCCAGAGTCAAACGGTCAGGACTGTGCACGTTTTCATATATCCAAGTAAAAGTTATTTTATTTAGAAACAGGAAGTTGATATAAGAAACTGGAAGAAATTTAAACGCAATGAACTTTTTAAATTTGTGAAAGATTTAATAGAACATTTAAAAAAATGTACATGGATTCTTCAAATGCTGCAATGTTAATGAATGTGTTAAACATAACAAGGAGATCTTGGAACGTGTTCAGAATAACTTGTAAAGAAAATATAATTAATTCTGTTATCGGCATTATTGATAACAATACAGGTGTTTATCATGTATCGAAAAACCGAAAGCAGGTAATCCGACTAAACATTGATTTTTGTTGCTCGTTTTCTATCGCCTAAAGGCTCGCTCCTATAGCTGTTCATAAACGTTTCTTTTGATTTATTTGAATTCCACTTTAATTTCTACAAGTAACCTAATATTCTTTTTATCTGTACTCATAGAATATTTTGAATTTAGATAAAGTAATCTAAACAACGTAGAGTATCTTCTTACAAGAAAATGCAATTTTAATTCAACATCACTGGTTTTTATATATTTACTTACGCATTGTTGAGGCAAATTCCATGGTTGAGGCAAATAACTATGACATTTTGATATAATTCCCTTTATAGTGAATCTTACGAACTCTTTAGATCAATTGATATATTTCCTTGTAAATATTGTCAATATTCAAAACGCGCTTCAATGAATTTATGTTTTTATGTTGAGATACCTCAAATTGATCTAAGATATACAACTGATTACCCAAATGCTTGAACTAAAGATACACGTTACTTATTTCGTGTTTAAGCGTTGTTTACTGTGTGAAAAATAGTATAAAAAATAGTTATTCCTTTTATGTCAGGAACTTACTCAAAAAAGGAATATTTTGTTAACCAATGAAATTGAAGTCATGTTGAAACTATGAAATAAGCATTCTCCAATTCTTAAAGAGGCAATTTGTACCACGATTGTAGAAACGTGACTTTGTTGTCGAATTTTGTTTTACAAGCAGACAATGTTCCAAATCTGTTATAAGAATAATAAAGTCAATTGGATTCGAAGCTAATTTAACACACATCTTTTAGCGATCACAGCAGATTGATGGTGAAGCGTCTCTTTCTCGTCCAATAACATGTAAATGTTAGAATTGATGTTTTCCCTAATCACTAGTCTAGGTTATCGTTGAATATCCAGGTGAGAAAGTAAAGGAGTTTGTTTTAAGAAGAAACAAGAAAGTCTTAAACAAGTCTTTACCTGTTTCTTTATGGGTGCTTTGTTCATTAGTAGTAGTAAAATATAACGGGTTGTGGACTTGGACACACTACTTAAAATCTGATCGGGTTCCCAAACATGATATAAAGTAATTTTAGAAAAAAATAAAAATGGTACCATACAGAATTAAAAAATCTCATTGTTGTACCAATTGATTAAATAACTCCACAATGTGACAATGATCTACAAAAACAAAACATAAACTTGGAAGCCCATTTGAAAAACCCATCGAAAGCGTGTATTCTCTGTCTAACCTGGTCGCTCGATGGTCTCACAACTTACATCTTACAAGTAACAAAAAATCAGTTAATTAATATAGGTAATACCGTATAAAAGCAGGCCACTAGCAAAAAAACTTTAACACTGATGTTTAAAGGAGATGCTTAAGTTTTCAATACTGTGCTGATTTGTGATTCATTTGTTCCCACAGTATTTTTGATTGTTTGTTTTTAAACTGTAAAACCACGTTATAATATAAATCCGGTTATAATTATGATACTCCATTGATTTTAACATTTTCGTAAAACAAGTTTTGGTTTGTAGGTAAGCTACAGCCACTTTTTTTTTTGTTTCTGCCAATCATCACCTCCTTCTTCATCTCTAATTCATCATGTTCAATATTCATTGTAGTAACAAGCTATCTCTCTAGATTTAGATACATGTTGTTGTTACGTTTTGGTCTGACAAATGAGTTATTATGACTTTATATTAACTATTTACTTTGACTTTATACTTGCAACTGCTCTTTTTTACCATTACACATTTGCTTCTTTGTACAGAATTGTTTGTTTTTAGATTTTAGTTGTTTTCTTGTTTAGTAACTTTCGTTGCTGCTATTTTCAGCAGTGTTCTCCCACATCTGATTAGTATACCTTGCCTCTTCTGTCGTGGACAATGTATTTAGAACTGATATTTTGCTAGTTGTTCAACACACTGCCCCTTGGCACCACTTATCTTAGGTTTCCTAATGGACTGGACAATGGAGAAAAAAGTAACAGTATCTTCTTCCTTATAACTTTTCTTATAAGTCAAGTTAACCCCCAGGCGTCATTTTTACTTCGGGATAAAATATGACGAAACTTGTGGATTTATATTTGCGGATAATAAAATACATTGTTTGTATTTTTAATGACAATACAACATGTTAATTCTAAAAGATCATGTCTGTTTCGTCTATAATCATGCATCGCCTATAATATCACTATGAATATGTTTGAACAAAAAACATGAACTTTCACCAGTTTATTTCCACTTATTAGTAGATAATCTTACAATAAATTAATAAGTCTTTCAAACTGATTATATTAAGTTCGCCTCGTCCAACAATCTAAGTTGTATGAATGTTGTTAACCACTATAACTATAATGATTGATGGGGTGTGTGTACTTGCTTGGATATGTTTTCCTCTTGCTCGTGATATATATCCCTAAAATGGTGTGAAAAACACGTGTGTAAGACTAAGAGCCGTCTTGTCCGGGTATTACAAGAGTGAGATTATGACAACTACATTCGATTATATTCCACGCTTTTTTTTTCAAATGTCTTCTAGAATTTAAGAAACCGGGTTTCTTGTATAATATCACATTGGCAAACATTGTTGTGACTTTTTAAAACAAATGCTACTCAATCAAATATACTATTCTTACTTGAAACTAAATAAATCGAACAATCATTCACCTGGTATCTGTTCAGTCAGTCCAATTTGGATTTTCTGTAATGTTGCCTTTCTGAACCCTACATTTTGGCCTTTTTGTGCCTGTTTTGGAGTACTTGAGGTTTTAACAGAAACGGACAGGACTCGAGCAGTAACAATATGAATATTTCAGAATCATTCATAGAATCATATATTACAGCTATTCGATAGATGTCGTAAAAACAAAGCTTGTTCGTTTTATTGCCGCTTTTTATAAAGCATAATCACTGACATGCAGAATTGTACAGTTAAAGGTGTCTTGCATGGGTTAAGTAATGTGTTACGTGTATGATACATGACCAAAATTACATTTTGCACTCATTTTATACACTTTATACATATAATCAAGCGTTGTTCAAAATAAAAACGTTTACATGGGAACATTTAATTTTCATAAACAAGGGGAACAGTTAGCTTGTACAAGATACCTTTCGGTATATGGACGTTATAAATAGTTACAAAAATACGTATGTTTGCAGTAGCATTTTAATATATCAAGATGACACTATATAAACGGTGAATTGATTACATTGGTGCTGAAAATATTTTCGTTATTGGTATTTTACATCTTGTAGGTATCTTGTTGGTATGATTTATCAACGAAGATACAATATCCCCGTGACTATGATACGGTGAAACAAATTAGTTAATTAATTGCCTGCTAAATTTCCAAACGGCAAGCGACTACCTTTATAAGATCAAGTACCGTAAAGAGTATACCTGATCATTGTGATGGCTCTACGTTTAAACACACGTCAAACAACCAAACCACAGCTCGCCAAGGAACTATTATTTACTCGCTACCTTAGAATATTCCACAGCTTTGCAACAGAAATCTGCCGTGTAGTGTCGTGCATTTTGACCACAATCTTATATACCAAGTTACGAGCTTCTAAAATAATATGTTGTTGTAAAAAGTATTAGCGCTATTTCGAGTGAGGCATTTTGTAATCGAATCAGGATTTCTTGAAATGCCAGCTGTTACAAAGACACATTCAAAGTTTAAAGTAACGAGTAAGCTAACCATTACTGATGCGGCTACGTGACACAACCTTTGTAATAACACTTAACGGATTCTTCTTCGTGTGAGAGAGTTACTTATATAAGATGTAGAGCTAAACAAACAACCTGTTGACATGGATTGACACATTACGGAATTACTGGAAATTAAACGGGAACTTGAGTACGGAAAATTCGGAAGTTGTGCCCAGCAATCAACGGGTCGCTGTAGGGCCTATCCATCGCCGCAGCATTGAACAGGTGAGTGTGGGAAAGTTCAAGACCCCTATTATTTTCATTTAGAATGCCGACAGCAAGGGCAATTGTCAAATTGATCCTGGCTACAGCCGTGTGTGGGTTTTATGTGTGGTCTAAATCATGTAGTACATATGGACAGGACGAATGGAGAAATTTCACTTTTATCATGAAAATGATCGTTGTTCATGCATACATTTACTATACATGCTATATAATACATGATCAATTGATCATGTACAAAATGTAGAATGCACTCTACTGACACTGTCAAAAAAGACAGTCCAAATTTAATGGGGGGGGGGGGGGGGGGGGGGGCCCCCCGGGTTTT
>JAUMTS010111666.1:0-10228 GCA_032273385.1 Ophiopholis aculeata | reverse complement strand
TAGAGGTAAAATTTTACAATGTATAAAAAAATTCAGGAAATTTGCTTGAGTATCATTCTGAAATAAAGACTTAAAAACTAGAATTTGATAATTTACGGTAAAAAACACGTACTAGTTGGAGACCCCTTAAACCCCAGCAAATATCATATTCCACTCTTAACTATCTTTGCTTTGAACTGCAGTGCATACATATTATGCACCAGTGTACTTCACTATTATCGTTAGCCTGTATGGTATTACGTAAAGATTTAACCGTTTCCTCTATTACACTGATATATTTGGTTTAGCTTGGCTATCCAAGGTAACATGATCACAGCGAATATCATGTCATCATCATCATCGTCGTCGTCATTGTCATTATA
Source organism: Ophiopholis aculeata (assembly GCA_032273385.1). Taxonomy (NCBI): domain Eukaryota; kingdom Metazoa; phylum Echinodermata; class Ophiuroidea; order Amphilepidida; family Ophiactidae; genus Ophiopholis; species Ophiopholis aculeata. The sequence continues at coordinate 9,866 of JAUMTS010111666.1, read as the reverse complement.
ACCATCATCATCATAACTACCTCGCTTTATAGCATTATATAGTATAGCATAGCATTTATATCATTTTAGCGCATTAAATCGCGTATTTATAGGGGGCTATGCCGATTCTTTTTTACCTCCAACTATTTAACATCGACCCCTAAATAATATTTCACACATTTTTACTTCAAAGGAGTCCCTTGTTTGGGCTATAAAAAATAAGGCAAAAATGAATGTGTATATTGGATATGAGGCTGCTTTAGTCCAAAATAAATAAATAGTTGGTATACCAATAAACTTACATTTTATAGCATCTCAAAAAGTACAATGATTATAGAGGCAACATTTTAGGATGATATCGAGAAAAATATGGGCTTTTATTAAATAGGTCTCATCTCGGCAGTTTGCTATTCTATGTTTTGCCTTAGCTTTGGTAAGTATTTTTATTTATCGAGTGGTAATACCTCCATGATTAAACAGCCTGTAATATTTACCCTTAGATTACCATTGTTAAAATCTGTTGAGTGTAAAACTAATGATTATAGTTATGAACATGGATAATGATACACAATTATTACGCATGTTAGATTCAAAGCGCCCTCGTTCTTAAATTGTGGCATAAAACGACAACTTTTTACGCATACGTTTAATATGATTCTTTCCAAACTTTTAAATAAACGAATAATTAAACTATCAATATAAAGGGGGCATAGTAGCGCCCCTGGACTGAATTATTGTATCAAGGGCAAAATGAACCAAGTTCCCAATATTGTCGGCTCAAACAGGGTGTTGCCATTAAAACAATAAAAATCAAAACTCTTGAATAACCGGACGTCAATTTGTATTTTCACATGTGACATTGTGACATTGTATTGATTTGTTGTACCGTGTCTCAATATTAATATGAGTTTCAGTAGTCCAACCAGCCTGCTTCATTCTGACATCCCGCTTATAGAAATCAACGACCGACTGGTTGAATGTTCTTGTCCAATAGAGAGGAGATCTTGATTGATTCCTTGGATTCTCCACACGTAATTTACGTATGCCTATTGACTCACTTTTGACGTTTATATATTTTTAAATGATATGCTTTGAATGTTAAGACCATTATAAGTGTATATTGCAAAAATTAAATCGGTGGATCTGTTACTATTTTTAAATCATCAAAATGTTTTCATTCAATTTAATTTTGAGTAAAAATCGAATACCAAGAAATGATGATAAGTGCTCTTTTTTCTTTATTGTGATACCAAACTTGATAAATTTGATCATAGTATAAACGTGTAATCATGGTTTTAAAACAGTGCCTGAATCGGGTGTTTTCGACACACATGACCACACTGGAAAGGGTAAATTCGCTTATCGGATTTCCATACACTACTGGACATGCTAGCGTCAAAATAGGACCAAATATTTTCGTATACATCTCTTTCAACCCTTAAACCTTAAAACTATACTTACCAGATACGTGGACATAAAAATCGTAAACATTTGCCTACCAGTCTCAAAATATTTAACAAAACATACTAAAATACACTGTTTCAGTATACTTACCGACTACGTGGTCAATGTCATGTAGAGTCACTGAAAATCGGCTATACTCATTGCTAATCCTAAGTGACAGCATTTCAATGAGTACCGCATTAATTAAAGATCCAATGTCGTGTGGTTCTGACCCTGGATGGAAACTGGCGATATCCGCCAAATCCAGAGCCCGGACACTCAATGCTGCAGTATCGGCTTCATTAAGATTAAGTTCATTAAAGGTAATGTACAAAAAAACACCTTTCGGGGCTATGAAAGTCCATCGACAGAAGAGCGGATCTTGGCTGTTTCCGAAACTTGGAGATTCAAAAATTCTTGGAAGTTCATCTAGGTTTACAACAGATGAATGGCAATCAGGATCTGAAATAAAGAAATAATTGCATTTGAACTTCACGACGATTTATATCGTGCTTTGGAAACATATATAAACATTTTAACTCAATATCGTAGCTAATGATATTACAAAGAACATAATCAGTCCGGGCCGATTCAAATCCGGTTAAGCTGTCCATACCATGAATATGGCAGCATATGTTACGTCCTGGCAACATGATATAAGCTGAAACAATCTAATACAGCATTAGTCAAGTCTAAATAATCAATTTCATGTGTTTCAATTTTTCGCATTGATTTGCATAGTTTTGTAAGCTTACGACTCAACTGAATTAAAGTTGATCAAAATTGTGATCCTGCCCTGATTCTAATTTCATCACTTTCCTTCCGTGTTAGAAATGTTACGGTAAAGAAAAGAAAAAGAATTACGGTAAATATCGAAAGCTCGGCCAATTCAGACCATTTGTTTTCAAAATATGAGCATGCAAACTTTATCAAAATGCCCAACGGCTACCTTGTACAACTTATTGTCATGTCTGGCAGTAATAAAAACTAGAGATCATTTGTGCTGAAAGCACAAAGCTTGTCGATGGAGTTTTGACCCATTTAACCCCAAATGGCCATAGATTGCCATTGGACCCAATGACTTTGGAAGAAGGTCTTTAGGTACATCACATGATCATGCTACATGTATATATGTAATATATTAGATTTTTAACAAAATTACCTTTTGACCCCCTGACCCCAAATAAAACCAGTTTGAACTTTGACCCATTGAATTTGGTTGAGGGTCTAAAGTTTGGGAATATGTATGAGTCTTATAATTGTGCTATGTAATTTAGTGGAGTTATAACAATTTTTGTGAAAACGAGCTATAGAAAAAAAAGTCATAGAAAAAACTAAGCAGGAACTGGAAAGGTACTACACCCCAAAACCCTGAAAATCTTCCAACATCACCAAGGGTGAATGGACGAACCCGGATTCGATCATAAAACAAGCTGACAAAGGAGACGCGGTTGTAGTTTGGCAAAAATAATACATTGCTGAGGCTGAAAGACAACTTTCAGATATTGATCTTTATCACGAACTCAATGAAGATCCTCTCAACTCCGACCAGGAAACAGTATCTAAAGTCGTTAGAGGCCTGATCAAGTCCAAGAACCTACCAGGATATGCAAACCAACTTAATCCATCCATGCCCCAAACTTCTAACTTTTACTTACTGCCTAAAATACACAAAGCCAATACTCAAGGTCGCGGCATTGTATCTGCCCACAGTTGTCCCACTGTTATCATTATCATTTCCGAATTCATAGACTCTATGCTTGCTCCAATTGTTACCACTCTTCCATCATTTGTGCAAGATTCTCCACACTTTCTACGGCACTATTCATGACTTTCGATTTCATAAACCTGATGGTACCAGATATGTGTTCACTATGGTCGTTCAAAGTCTCTATACTTCCATTCCAAATGAGGAACTTCGTCTCACTGAACTTGTGCTGAACAATAACACATTCTATTTCCATGGTCGCTATTTCAGCCAATTCAGAGGTGTTGCGATGGGTACCAAGATGGATCCTTCGGTTGCCTGTCTCACGCTAGGGTACTTGGAACCAAAATACCTCTTCAATATAAGAGGTATATTGACGACATTGTTGGAGCAGTGGATTGTGATCGCCACGAACTTGATAACTTCATTAGTGTTGTCTCTAATTTCCACCCGGCACCCATGAGATTTCTGAGGACTCCGTCACCTTTTTGGATCTCAAACTCTCCATCCATGATGACGAAATTTCCTCCAACATCTACTACAAACTCACTGACTCTCACAACTACCTCACGTATTCATCCAGTCATCCACCAACATGTAAGACCTCAATTCCTTACTCGCTAAATTTTCGGGCCAGACGCATTTGCTCCGAAGAAGCTGATTTCCTCCAAGCCTCCAAAGAAATCTGTGGATTCTTGATGCACGTGACTATCCTCCTCAGATTACAGCCTCATCCAGGACACGTGTTACCGCAAAGTCAAGACATGAGGCTTTAAAAACATCTTAACACAGCGACGCCAAGTCAAGCCGAATTTCACTTGTTCTCCCATTCCATCCAGGCATTCATCCAATTCGTCGTATCTTTACCAGTACTACAAAATGTCTGATCTAACTACAAAGGAAATCTGTCCCACAATACCTGTCACTGCTTTCAAAAAAGAAAGCAATCTTTCCAACCACCTTGTCCGCTCTTCACACCCTCAAAAACCTGATCTTCAAGAACCTGGAACCTACTCATGCAAACGTTCCCGTTGTAATAAATGCAAGTACGTCACCAACGACAACATGACCCATCAACGGACTACGTGGTACCATGTTTGAAGTAAAAGACCTCTTCGTTTGCACAAATAAGAACCTTGTGTACATTATTATCTGCAAAAGTTGCAACATTTTGTATAATGGGGAGACACAGCGTAGGTTAGCCGACCACATAACAGAACACCTAAGTTCCATCAGGTTGAATTCACCAGGATTTCCTGTAGCCAAGCACTTCAATAAACCATCTTGCAGTATAACTGACGTTTGTGTCACTGGTGCTATCAACTGTAGAGGTGGTACTGAAAATCGGCTTGATGCTGAACATCGTCTCATCTTCAATCTTGGTACAATTCAAACAAAAAGATTAAATTCCAAATTTGACTCTTTTTAACTTGTAATCGTATACAATTTAGTTTCTGTATACAAATAAGTTTTGCTCCAATTGCTTGATAATGGTGTTTCCGTTAGTTTTCACACCATCGATTTTTGTTCATTGTTTCCAATTACGTTTTTTCTTGTCATGTTAGTTCGCATTTCAGTTGCTTGATAACCGTTGAAGGGTTTAAACCCGATGCGCCTGCTGTGTTAATATACATACATTTTGCACTGTATAACTGTAAAAATTTCGACATATATTTATAATTTAAAAGACACAGTAGTTTGAAATTTATATCACTGCAACTGGTAGTTTCATGTGTTCACAGAACACAATCATCAGGCAAACTGATGTTTTACTAATGTATACAGTACTAAATATACCACTTGTCCTTATTTGACCCTGAATCATACAATAATACAATAATGATCCATCCATAAATTCACTTGAATTGGGTGATGATCAATATACAGGTCTTTATTGGGCCAACTAAGAAAAAAGTCATGTTCCAACAAAATGCATTTATATGGCCAATCAGGAAAAATGTCATGTTACTTAAAAAGCGATGAGCTTGTACCTATGTCTGCATTTAGACACAAGTTCAGAGCGCCTGTTCAGAGTAAAGTCCTTTTGAGATTTGAGTATGTGATACTTTTCAGCGAGGCAGAGGTTGCAGCGTTTGTTGGCTGGGTTGTAAGGTGCTGCCCGTTGGATGATAGACCATTTGATGTTGTATGGTTCACCGTTGTCCTTGAGGTTCCAAACATATTTGGACAGTTCAGTAGACTGGCACATGGATTTGTTTTTGAAGGATTGTGTATGGTTGCCAAGTCGCTCCTTGAATGTTGTACTTGCGAGGCCGATATATTGTTTTGGTGGTGAAGTTTCTGGCGTAATGGTTGTTTTGTAGACGATGTTTTTGGTTAAACAATAACAATCTAGCGGCCAATTAGCCTTAGATGTCTTCGGGCAATTGCATGTGCGATCATTGTTCATCGTGGGGTCTTTCAAGACTTGCTTATTGTGGCAATTGATTATGGACTTCATGTTCTCCATACATGCGTAGCTCAATTTAACTGTGTTTTGGTTAAATATCTTGTGTAAAAGTGATCCGTGGAGGTGCAAGAGCATGAAAAAATCCTTTCCGATGTTGGTTTTAACGTTCTTTTAGTAGGATGGATTGAACCAAATTACATTTCGCTTGCGTTGTTTGTTTTCTTGATTATTTGGCTTAGGTTTATTGTCAAAGATGAAGTCGTGAGCGTGTCCTGATTTTGACAATGCTTCTTTGTTACATAATAAATCCCAATAATTCCCCTTCGCCATAATATGTCTCAATGAAGATGAGCTTTTTTTGCGGGTTGCTTAATAAAACATGTTGTTAATTGTATCGGGTCTTACTTTGTTCACCCTATTACTTACGACAGTTCATCTCGTCCTCATATTTAGCACACTGAAGCTGTCCATCACAACGCATTGCTATCGGAATGCAAAGATCGGATTCAAAACATCGGAAACCGCATGGACTCACTGTTAATGAAAACGGTTTGAAGAAAAAAGGACACGAGCAAAAATAAGTTAAACTAAGTTTGACTTTACAGTACATATATTTTATGCAAATTCAAGGTTATCGCCTGATCTTCAACTAACGTGACCAATATATTGTAGCTTTTACTGACCAATCCTGGAAGCAAGTGGCGGTTGATATCTAGTGATGGACGTTGTGTGTTAATTGGTGATGTGATATTTTCATGATATCCTAAGTAACTTCCTCCAACATCACATTTCAAAGGCTGATATTGTTCTTCTGTCTGCCTTTACTAATACCCTTGTCTCGCAGCCGTAGAGTGCAACTGGAAAATCAATGCCTTCATTACACGGATTTTAAGTGGTTCTGTGATGTTCTGTCCTTGACTAATTTTATGATTGGGCTACTGAAAGTGGTTTGAAATTAAATCCTAAAGTGCCATGCTCTTGAAATCAATTTCAGCAGCAACACACCACATCACTTAGACATAAGGATTGGTTGTGACAAGGGACGCACCATTATATTCTCAGGGGGTGGAGGCATGGACGTTTTTGAAGAAAGAACAAACTTCACCCACGATATTCAGGCAAAAACAAAAACTTTGATCACATGATGAGGTAAAAAAAATTCCCCCACCCAACTTAATATAAGAAAATACATTTAAAAATGAAGGGAAAGAATTTGCCGCCTTGACAGCGAAAAAAAGGTTTTGCCTTGGCAGCGAAAAAAAATGTCTGCCTGACCCCAATTTCCATGCCCCCCTGATAATCAAATAGTGCGTCCCTAAGCTACCCTATGTTGACAAAGTTACTCGGTGTATGGCTTCAAGATGATCTGAAATGGCAATCCTAAATTGATGATATGCTGAATAAAGCCAATAGGCGGCTCTTTATGTTAAGATCTCTGAAGAGATTTGATTTTAGATGAGCTTGAAGTAGTTTACAAATGGCACTCTCAGCTTACCTGCAAACAAATTGCTGATCTTGAAAGAATACAAAGAAGCATGTAGGACAATTTAAAGGCACCAATTTACCGTGTGTAATATAATTGACCTCTTGAAGGACGGACGGGAAAATCATTGCAAACAATTTGCTCTGGGTGTAGGGGATAACATCAAAACATGCCACCTTCTTCCCCTGCAAGATTTGAAGTTCATGGCAGGCCCTTGACAAATTCTGCCAATCTGTCCCAGTTCCTTACCAAAACAAATCGTTTCAAGAACAATTCGGTGCACTATTATGTCTCACTTTTAAACGGTGTGTAATTTTATTTAAACAATTATCTTCGTTTTTTATATAATATGAGCCCTTGCTGGCAAGGTGATTTTCGTAAAAGCGTGTATTTCCCTAAAGTTGTTCAATATATCTGTGTTTAATATTATTATTTATTTTTATAAAAAATCATCGTAATTTTAGATGTGGTTTTAATGTTGTTATTTATTTTTATATAAAATCATTGTAGTTTTGATGTGGTATTAACATTGTAAATGCCCCTGGCAATTTGGCCTTCGGGCCACGAGTGTATTTTAATAAAATCTGAATCTGAAAATCATACTTGTTCATGCATTCCGAAAATCATACTTATATTATGTATATGGAATGGAATCTTAGCTTTAATTTGACAAGCCCTACTCTTCTTGCGACAAAATACGCGAAATGAAAAGTTCTGGACATCTGAATGAATCAAAGTAACCTCCTAAAAATTCTGCAATCTTGCCCTGTAGACCGTTTCGGTTTAAGTCTCCATAGCGGAGTAATATCTCTAGCGTTCATCCAGGAATAAGCATTGACTAGTACACTTGTCCTTGCACTGAGCGCGCGCTATTTAAACTTACGTGTCACAAGTGTACAGCCGATATCTACCAGGTTGAGTCAGAAAAAAGTTGACTCAAATAAATAAATTCTGTTAAAAAATCCGTTTATATTTTTAGTAAATTACTAAATTCAATACACGGGCTGTTTAACTAGCTTTCATTAGAACTTTAATTTTTTGAAATCGATCTTGCCATTCAAAAGTTATAGACGCGGAAGTAAAACTAATACATTTTAGCTCCTAACAAATTACGCCTTTGTCAACTATCGCAGAATTCCTTGCTGTACGTGTGCAGCGGCGGAGGTTAGGTTGCAATACTATACCTAACTCTACTCCATGACCTAACCCAACCACTCTGTTAGGGAACAGTTTTTCTAATCTTCTGTGAACTGCACGGCGTGATGTGGCCTGATCCATCTTGTATGAACTAAATTCTTGGAATTGCTTTATTTTGCTGTTGTCCATATCGCCGACGAAGCTCTGAAACGACAGTTCCATTCATAATGTCCAGATATTTCTGTCCTGTGAGATTTCCATTTATAAAGACGGGACCAAGAATCCTATCATTTATGAGCCCTGCCAAAACTGATAGCTTCCTCTTGTCGTTTGAACCTATATTTTTTCTAATAACATAAACAGATTTCTCTAAAAAAATATTCATTGAGTCAACTTTTTTCCGACTCAACCTGTATTGCAACTTTTTCGAAGTGACTTTGAGTAATTCACATTTCCAGATCGGTGTCATTTTGCGTTCATTTGTTGCAAATAGGATACCGAACATTCCGGCGACAGCGTATATATTTATGGGTGTAACATTTTGTTTGCATCCGTGTTTGAGTTTTTTTCAAAGGTGCAGTGTTATATTTTGTAGCGGGTTCATTTTCTGAGCTCTATGTTGGTTAACTTACCTAGTAGAATAGAAGTCGTAGATACATCAGTCAATGCTGGTATCTCACATTGCAATCTATGATAATTGTGTGTTGACAGATACGTGAAAGTGACCTCTCCAAGGGCAGAATCAAGCAATTCGGTATTTACTGGAAATGCATTGTTAAAACGTGTCCAGATGATTTCGGCTGTTGCGTCTGTTTCCGATGACGTGCAGGTAAATGTATATTCGGTGTTTTCATCAAGAACAACTTCCTGCTGGTCCGTGTAAGAAGTCGGTCCCATACTGATCATAGGTGTAGCTATCGGAACTATTAAAAGATAACAAAATAACATTTGTGACAATAAAAGCTTTCTCTTTTTCAAATGTTTTGATGAAAGCAAAGAACGTACAAAGGAAAAGATTTTTACCTCTGTACAGTATTTTAAAGAATATAACTGCAGTTTTAGCCTTAACTTACTGTAACATTACAACTTAGCATCGAAAGTGGGAAAAACTATTCATTTCTGGAATCCTTTTGTTATGACGAACAGTGTGACACTACTTTTAACGAAATTAAAGCATATTTATATTTTCAACCCATGTATATCTTTAAACCATGTATATCTTCGAAAAAATAATATCTCATATAAAAGTAATTTCTGAAGACTTAAGAAGTAACCCTTTATGATGTTTATAAGTATCAAGGACATTTTACGAGGGTTCATTCTAAAATCAAGAATGTAAAGCCAACGTTGGGTAATTTATGGTTGAAATTTTAGCACCCCTTAAGCGAGTACACTCTAAGAAATTAAATATTGATTCTATTTATGTATATTCATTTATAACAGCGGGAAAATTCATTCTATAAGGCAAGTTTGGAAATGAAGAACATGAAGTTAGATGAAAACACTATGGGCTGTATTCAGCTGTTTAAACTGAACGCGTTTTAAAATAAATGACATTTTAATCAACTGTGGTTAAGCTTTCAGCGAGACGTTTTGCTAAACGCACTTTAAGGGGTCTCCAACTAGTTGATGGTTTTTTACTGTAAATTACCGAATGCTAATTTTGCATTGTTTATTTTAGAATGAACCCGCATAAAATGTTCTTG